>JANVCH010144388.1:0-19421 GCA_025505405.1 Epizoanthus rinbou | reverse complement strand
CATGGTGACAAGATGACCAATTAAGGATTTTTTGAACTTCATCTGGGCTAACATAATTTAAGGTGCATTTACCTTTTCAAAAAAGCGTATTCTTCAGAAAAAAACGATTTCAGGTAGACCCCCGCCTTAAGGCTATAGCGCACGCTTTCATGGAATTTTAATGTAGTCGAAGAACAAATGCCATCAAACTACGCTGCATCTGATAAACAACTCCACAACAATATTTTTTTGTGCAAAAAAAATCACCCGTTCATAAAACAAGTTAACAGATACTATATTTAATGTGAGCATGCTTATGTAAACAGTAAGGTAAAATATATGTAAATAATTCATGTTATAAGGAAACAAATAAAAGAAGTGAAAACAAAATCCACAGCAATAATCTGCGTTTACATGCAATTATGTAATACATATCACCACGTGTTCATTTTCATTTTCAGTTCTTCATAAAGTACATATACTGTCAAAGGGAGATATAATGGACTTCATGTTCCCTAATATTTACCCATGGAAATTATGGTTAGCAATGACAGTTCGCTTGAAAGTGAACTCAGGACCTCAGGGTGACTACACAAGAAATGCCTGTAAGTTCAGCCGAAATCTCTTTCTCTGTGTTTCCCTCAAGAAACGTTTCGGGTATAGTGGAGCCATTGCTTGGAATTCACTACATAGAAGTGTTCGCAACACTAACAGCGTGGCTGAATTTAAACGCAATCTTAATTCCTATTGCCGTCAGCTCGGGTCTTCTACTTAAAATAATTTTAGTAATTACTATCTCTGCATTGTAAATATTATTATCAATATTGTCAAAATTAATTAGATTTTATAAGTAGCTCGGCTTTTATGAAAAGCAATGTAAATTGATAAAACTCCGAGGTTAAATAAAGTATTCTGTTCTGTTCTGTTCTGTTCTCTCTCTCTCTCTCTCTCTCTCTCTCTCTCTCCCCTTTCCCCTTGTAATAAGCTTCCAGTCTAGAAGCACTGAAAATAAATAAACCTCCGTATGGCTTTTAAAATAGAGGAAATGCGGAAATTGCGTTTTTCTTGCAGCAATATATGTAGGCTCATGTAAAATTAATACGTACTTTGGTTTATGGAATTTACTCACTGCACTGAATCCCGAACCTGGCACTGTGCCTATATAATGGTCTATAATCGATACGTTAATGGCCGTTTTTATACTACATCCATTTTGAAATTCGCCTGGACGTTTAATTCGTCTACAAGCTAATCTGGCTAGTGTAAAGACATTCAACTTATAAGACCAGCTATCAAACGAACTAACTTTACCATCCGTGCTGCGAGCTAGCAAATTAAGTCTGGTACTTGTGATATTTTGGCGGTTTGCCATCAGTTTCAAGCGACGCACTCAGAAGATTTTGGTTTAGTTCGTCTGTTGCCCGTCTCTACACATGCAGAAGAATTGAATGTCTGGACGAACTAAATGGTTTAGCGCATCTTGTCAGGTACACTAATCCATTTCGTTCGTACAGAGGTTTTTAAAATTCGACTTCAGCCCGTCTTTATACGAGACGAACTAAGAGACGAATTAAATATCGAAATATAAATCTTTGTCCAAAGTTGTCCAAAGTTGTCCAAACGAACATCTCTTTCATCGTGTTTACTAAATAATTCAAATAACTGGGTTCTGGTGCGGCCAAAACCTATAAGGGTGTCTTTTAGAAAATAGGAAAATTCTTTTTACAAGGTATTTTTTAAAAATGTCTTAAGAAGCACGTATACCAGTAACAACTAGCATTCTTTGCAACTTTAGTCTATAATTGTATTTATGCACATATTTGTAGGTTTCATCAATGTGGACTTAATCAATTGCAATTTTTTGGTCATTTTGAGTTACCACTCAAGAAATACAATATCAAATATATTTTAAAGCAAAGCAATGTTAAGTGTCAAGAGAGTGAAACGAACAAAGTAAATATGATGATAACTCCAGTTAAGCAAATAAGAAACTGGATTACTGACAAAGAATGAATTTAGCGTGGTCTTATATGATATAAAATAATATTTTGAACAATGTTTGTTGGCAAGCAGTTATGTTTTCAAACATATTACCTTAACATCAAGACTACAATTAGGACTTATGGCTTATACAGACACAATAAGTCATGATAGACAAAGGCAAAATAAAAGAACAGCATTTGAAGATAATGTTTAGTTGTCATAGCTACGAGGGAAGCCTAAGAAAGCACATTTATTTTGTCTGAATTTTAATGAATATTTTAAATTTAAATTTTGAAAAATCGGGGTTTTTAGAATAGAACTTCACCCAACACAATTTGAGAGTAACATCAATATAAGATATTTGATGTTTAGTTCCTAGACTAAGCAAATGGAACTTCGTTTTAGATCTTATTATATGGGTCCGCCATTTTCTGTTTAATATGACTTTTTCCGGCATTATGATTGGCTAAAATCGAGTTTTTGTGACGTAAACCTTGATTTATATTTCCCCATATTAATTATGGTTTACGTCACGAAATTTTGCCGGCTGAGAAAAGCGTAAACATGCATGGCCGACCGAGTCGAGTTGTCAAAACTTGATTTGGGCTTTCACTGGTTAAATTGTGGCCTCAAATGGAAGAAAGTGTAGACGAAGACAACGGTGAGCTTTTGTGTAATTAATTAATTAAAATTTGATTAATCTATATTGCGATTAGGTCGTTGTTCCTGTTCCTTGTTGTTCTAGGGAAAAAGAATATTTTCAAAAATATGTCCTTTGAACGTTGGTGAATTTTTAATATTTGTAATATACAATACACGAATTTGTAATAATATGTAATAAACTAGTAACTAGTTTGAAATGCATGTAGAACCTAGGTATGATGTGATTCCACACTTAATATATCGAATGAAAAAACAACGCGTAAGGCTTTGTTCTATATATTGTTCTGTGTTACGCTTGCCGCACGTGATCGGCCAACACACTTTGGGGACTTTTAAAAGTTCCAACAACGCGGACGTTGCTGTCGGGCAGTTCGTTAATTGATGGCGACTGGTACATTTACCCATAATTCTTAGCTCACGAAAACCCTAAAAACACTCATAAAAATTCATTGAAAGGTACTAAAAACTTCAAACCTAGCATTCACAATGTTTTTAGTACAGGGACGAATTTCTCAAAAATATATGGCTTTCTATGTGCCTATTCGTTGTGTTAGGTTCGCAAAGTATTGTGGTTAAATGTGCAGCCGCCATCTTTTTTATTATGGTCAATTGTGAATATTTGAAGCGTTTAGGATTTGTTTTCTAATTAACCCGTATATCTAATTAACCCGTATATCTAATTAACCCGTATATCTAATTAACCCGTATATCTAATTAACCGTTAGCCTGCCTCGTGGAGGTAGCGTGGCGCAGTGAGTCGGTGCTTGGACCTGGGATCCCGAGTTCAAGCCCAAGCTCAGTTCGTATTTATTTCAAAATAAACGATTACGTTTTGGAACGCATAGTTGTAAAGATTTCTGTGTCTGTGTCAAGTAAAGCACAAAGAGTATGCACACCAATTTTCCCGCCATTGCCTGAGTAAGCGCGCGGTAAGTTTCCCGCCATTTTGCTGATCCTCCATTCGTCAATTCAGTATTCTATGGGTTAGTTAACCAATAAGAATTTCAGTCGAAAAATTTCACAATGTGAAGAATTGTCTGATATTTACAATGTATTTAAAAAAACATCTAAAATATTTACATCTTCTATGTGCACGATTATGTACGATAAATTGTAGCGTAGAAAATGGCCGAACTAATGCCATCCCACACTACAATTTTGGCGTAAAATTGCTTACCATAAACTAATCAACCATACGTACTCATTACAAACCGTTTAAATTGTCTGTACTACTATAAATTCCTGCAAATTTCTGTGATGATATCACGTGCTATACGATTTTTAGTAGTCCATGCACGAAAGTCTGAAATACTTTTTTAACGTGTCTAAATAATGTCCTACTCTACGTTGTGACAAAATGTACGGCATTTTATAGTGTCTCCACACAATAGGACATCCTATAGTTTTCGTTGTACGACAGGGCGTACCGTCGTATCTTAGAACATTGTGCGACAAACAAGCAGCGTACAAACGAAATGATGACGTCGTCATTAGCCATATTTGGAAATTCGAATTCTTAACTCTATTAAAAGCTGTAAATAAAACAAGTATCGAATAGTCTCCGCGAGTATTTGCGAGCAGAGCATTATTTTTTGCGAGCACGAGCAAACAAGCACTGGATAACTAAATTCGAGAAAGTGAGCTCTCCAAAATTTTGCGACCAATTCGAGCAAGGGCCAAATTTTGCGAGCACTCAAGCATTTTGAAGAACCATTCATCACTCCTAATAAAGAGAGCAGATACCACAAGTGTGAAGCGTATTTTTTCTTGAAATAAGTTTAACAGAAGAAAATATTTCAATCATTATATATAATTTTGTCCATATTTAATAATTATATATGTCGAAACGATTTTGAAATTATCGCTTCATACTTAATTGCTGATAATATATAAAACATGTCTGTGAAAATTCCAAATGTGCGTAAGTTATTTTCAGTTTTATATTTTTTGACATGACAATGATATGGACCACGATGCCGTCATCAACTGTACCAATATTCTCTCTGGTCAGCGAGAAACATTTCCACAAAATTATATACTTTGATTTAGACATAACCACAAATGCATAAACTCGGCACTTTTTATGCTTCTTAGCAACACTTTTGTTTTGTTTATTTAATTTCAGTGCCCACGATGAGTATATTTATGTGGTAACTCAAACTCTTTGCATGATATAACGGTATTGTGGTACGTCTTATGGTATAACGTCCACTGACATATTATTATTATTATTATTAATAATAGTATACGTATACACTGCCGGATACCAATAATAGATAAATATTACTAATATATTAATCTCTGATATACGTTCGCCGAGCTGCTCAAATGCAGTGAAGCAAAGCACCGTTTAAGCTGTTGATTGTACGAATTCTATTATTGTAACTTTATAAGAAATGTTGGCAATTTTAAGACCGACTTACACGCCACGATTTGTCGACCAAATTTGCTGTATTCGAGTCAGCAAGATCACAATAAACAACTAAAATCGGCGTGATTCGTAGAAGTACAAAATATTTCCCTAATCGGGCAGATTTTCGGTTGGGTTACATACATTTCCTTAATAACAATTCTGCAAAACATTGTAGTCTATACTTTGTATATAGGCTAAATATTTTACGACATAATTTTTACCCCAAGACATGTTCATTGTTAACATCAAAGTCCACGTACAGTTTAAGATACATCAGTGTACACATAATATAAAAGTAACATATAGATTGATGTACTTTTGTGAGTTGTTAGTATAAGCAGAGCTTTCATGGCAGAGTAAACATTGTAAGCGATCAAATACCAATGTAAACCCCTTACCTGCACAAGCACGCAGTAACGTTTGCTTGATAATCTTCTTATCTGTAGTAAGTTTTAGATGTATATTGGCAAGGTGTCAAATCCTCCACAAAAAATGGCGCAAATTTTTTCCAACACAAAACACTGCTTGGCACAGAACTTGATTAAGTAAACATAACTGAAAGTAACGTGAGTGATTAAACGCCTCGCATAAACAAGTCAACTGAAAACAAACCCTATTGGTCAAGCTAAAACAATTCCTATTTTGCAAAAAGCCATTACAGATTAGCAAGCTTTGTTAAGGTTATAATTAAAGGATATTTACGTCAGAGTTTCGAACTAAAAGAATTACACTGAAAGAAAAGCTACTTGTAAGAATTGGCTTTGGGGAGGTTCAGTGACTGCATTGGAATATTAAATATGCGCTTTCGACTCGTATGGGATTTTCTTTGCATAGAAACGGGAAGTGCGCGTTCTTTGGAAATGTAGTGGGTTTTAAAATACTTATATTATAACTATTTGTCGAAAATCAAATTACCAACATAACTGAAATTTGCATAGGAACTAAGCTTCAATTACTGAAGAGAGAATGCATTATTTTATATTGAGCCAAGTTTACATTGAACATATCTGTGCAAGATAAAAGAGAGTGATGTTACTAGTTTCTGTTTCGCTTTCAATGCCCAATTCTGTCCTTAGTGACTACAACTAGATTTTTTTTCTTGGCTCGGAACTTTGTGTTAGCCAGGTTCGAATTTTTGACTTTTTCATGTCCTGTGCAGGCATCATTTTTCAAATACTGTTAAAATATTTTTAATCTATTATAAAAGACAACACAACAAAATCCCCCGAGGTAATACTTTCAGACTCATGCATTCTTGTTATCAATCAGTATTCAGCTCACTCTCATTAATTTACGCTAACTTATTTATTCACTTGTTTAATTATAAAAATCACTTCTGTATTTACGTCAAAACATGACATGTTTACACCAGAACTTGTCTCTTGGCCACTGCTTTAGTTTCATGTCGAAACACGAATTGCGTGCTGATAAATAAATCCTTGTGGATATCTGGTGCATATGATGTATATAATTCCTTTGTTGTGCTGGATCAGCTTTCTGCCTTGTTTAACAAAATAGCTTTGCAACCTGGCAACACGTTGTATATCGTGTTTATTTGTTCCTATTTTTTGCCCCCGTGGAAGCAATTTGTTTTACACTGCATGGCAACAGAGATAAATGCGTAAGCACCGTAACGGAACAGATCAAGTCCTTCTTTTCCAGCCGTGCCCGTTCCGTCTCCGTTTACATAGCCTGCGTTGTATACGTTTCCAAACATTGGTTTTATTTTCCCCTGTAACTAGAATACTTTATTGGATTTTATGTAATTGTAATGCGCATTTGATCATCTCTCTATGCAAAAATGCGCAATATAAATAAAAAATATTATTATTTATTATTATTATTATTCTTATTCTCTCGTCTTTCCCATTGTTGCAGTTGTGCTAAGCCTGTTCCGCGTCTCCTTCTCACTAATGTGGAGCATAAAAAGGATAAACGACTTTCACTGTAGATCGAAACGAACAGCAGACACTCAATTATCCCGAGTCAATCATTCTATTCTTTGCAAATGAGTCGTCAATACTGTGATTAAGATCTAAGCCGTGATTATATCGTCTTAGTCTAGGGGAAAACCCGAGGAATTTGTTGGCCGAACCTGATATCATCTATGCAGTTTTAGTATATTGGTGTAAATGAAGAGCTACTCTGTGGAAATGTTACACAATAAATCATTATTATTATTATTATTATTATTATTATTATTATTATCATTATTATTATTATAACATGCAATGCCAATGGAGATCGTTATCGACGTGGTATCGCCCGATATTTTGCATCTTGCACACGAAACTCTTTTGTAGTTAGGCATGGAACATATTTTTTCAGTAGTGGGTTTTTGCATCCAAACTGGCAACAAAAACTCCAACTTTCATTCAGTATTTGTCTGACAAATGCATCAATAAATACATCTCATCGAGCCTTAAAAACACAAAACATATCTTCAGTTTCTATCAAAATTTGTTTGCTAGTCGCAGGCCCTATATTCTCAAAAAAAATGTTTTCCGAAACCCTAAAGTATCAGTCGGTTAATTATCTCTTTAATTTTGAGTAAACAAATGTACATGTAGTAATTGCAAATGCTGACCAACAATACCCAAGTGTGTTTGGCAGGATAGAATTATCAGCGGTTCTAATGAAACTATTGCCGTACAAGAGAGTCAGGCTTCTTTTGACTGTCGAACTCATTCGTGATTCCATTGTACTGTTTCATTTACCGAACACCGCCAACCGGAGTAGGCGGCATGTTTTCTGAAGAGAGAAACGTGTTATTTATTTCCAACAATTCAGAACTACATGGCCACTGTTCTGGCTGTAAATATAAACATTGTATCATTGTATCTTTCCCTATTCGTCTTCTGTAGCTGTTCGTGAAGTTTCTTTGATAGGCTAATCCCACCGCGACATTATTGTTCAGCAAAGTAAAGTATTATTAAAACTAAAGCTCTTTGATTGCTGTTCTTCAAATTCTACAATGAGCGCTTTCACCACCCAGTCAGTACTGTTGGACAATGCTTTTTATGCACTGAACATACTACAATATATCCATTTTCTTTTTAATGTTTCTCAAACCTTGTGCAATCCAACAACTATAGTGGATACCGTTTTGTCCGAATCACTTTTTTGTTTTGAACACGTGTCTGTAAAACGGGAAAACTAATAATTATAACCAATTTATTACAACAAGTTCTCGTTGTTACCTTTGGAGGGTAGAGAGTTTTCTAATCAGTAAACACGTTACATTTTAGTACTTACTTACAAAACTGTTCGATTATATTTTAAGATAAAGGTTAGAACATTTTTATGTTACGATGTTAATTATTTTGAAATTTATTAGTGACAAAGGATTTCAGTTGATTTCTAAAAACTCATTCCCAACGTAACAATTTTGTTTCAGTTCTCTCTGTGATTTGACTCTCATACAACTGACACGATGAACTCTGCATGCTCAGTGTGTCTAAACCGTACTCTGTTTTTTAATGTCGACGACTGTTAAAAAACGAAATACTTTAAACTATATCAAATCTGCGACAAAAGTTTTTATAGGTTGTTCCAATCAATTCTATCTACAGAATTAATTCTACAAAAGGATTCGTCTGGAAAGCGTATTCTGATCACACATTGGGTGAATGCACGCGGCGGAGCCTGCATGGTGTTTTGCATGGCACCATTATTTTTAACAATTTGAAATGTGTATGCATTATTGCATGTATGTATTATGGTGTGTGTGTCTGTGTGTGTGTGTGTGTGTGTGTATGTGTGTGTGTGTGTTTGTGAATAAATATTCTTGTTTGAGTTCATACAATAAAATATATTCAACATGCAAACTAATTTTAATCACGAAAGAAAAAATTGAACTGAAAGTCCGCTTTTAAAAACACTGAATTGAACAAATAAACACCTTTCTTCGAAAGTGACGATGTTATTCTTTTCAAACATAAATATTTTATTTTCATTTGTTGCATGAATTTCCGTCGTTTTGTACAAACATTTATCGCTTAGGTATATATATAAATCAAAATTTTGCGAGAAGATACTAACTAGTCGGCACAAAAAACACTTAAAATACTCGATCCCACAAAACCTATGATACCGTTTAACTTTTGTATTTGAAAAATGATTTTTAAACAACAATAGATGAACAATCATCAAGTCCGATAACGAATAAATGTTTTTGACATATATCTTGCGAATCTGGCTAAGTGCCTCATTGGCAGATGTAATGTTTGGTTCTTTTCACCACAAGGCGGGACGGATTACTATAGAAATGTATCTCATCTATAAATGGTTATTGTTAGCAGAGACAAAACAGCTTAAGAGATATTTTTATTTAAATCTACGTTTTTCTTATCTCATTTCAACCCATTAGACCAGTGTTCTCAAGGCTAAAATGCCGGGCTATTTTGCTGAATACTCATTGACAGTGTTTTTAAAACAGGTGGGGCTAATGTCTGTATTGATGCAACGTCAGTGCAGATGAACTGGACTTACATTGACTCAAGCAACTTAGATAATGAATTTCCGTCTTTGTGTTTTGTTTTAATGCCAAGAGTTTTGAATTGATTATTTACAAATCCCGCCTGCGGTTAATCGATCATAGAAAGTGTTTTGTTTAATTTGTACAGCACTAAGAACAAACTTGCAATCGGTCAAGTTATTTTTGCACGAAATTCCGCTAAAAATATTTATGCCAAAACCGCGATTAATTTTAGACAATTCGGCAGATTCTGAAAAGCGCATTACATTGTCCGAGTTTCTTTGTTTTTTTCTATTCTCAGACTTCATTAATAAACAAACTTTTAAGTGAAAGGTACTTGAACAAATGGATTTCGAACATCTTGTGTGATACATATCATTAACTAGAAGTCGCCAAAAACAGTTTAGTTTGAACGTTGTCAGATTAAACGAAAATGTTAACTGAATTGCGTCTAAAATGTTGGTGATATTAAATTGATTGTTGGAAACATATGTTTCTCTATATATGGTTATTCTCTGGGATTTAGCCATTTAATTATGTCTGTTCAAGAAAGCTCTGTCGGTATTAAAACTTCCTGAACAAAGAGAAGAAACTAATTGGGAAACAGAAAAATATCATAACTTTTGTATTAAAACTTATCGTTCTACTTAACAAGAAGTTGAAGCTGAGTTTATATTAGTTGATATGACTTGAGAGTTTTATCCTGCAGAAATTGACCGGAGACAATTAAAGGTTGTTTAGCACAAGACATTAAGCGTTTGTCTATTGCTTTCTTTAAACAGAAGAATAAGTGATTCTATAAGTTAGAGAGGATTTCTTAGTCGGCAATAGCTGCACGATAACTGCTGGAACAACAACATATTGCTCTCGCTAGTTCATAGATGAGATTGATTAGATAAGATTATCTGGAAATGTTTGCTATGTTTTATAAATCATCAGGTGAAGGTCATGAAACGAAGAAATCAATACTTTGTAATCGTGTGCAAGTGTAATGCTTTTCTGAGGAGTACAAAAGACGGCATCGATGTAAAACGGATTGAACTGAAATTTTCAGGATATTGTAAATCTCTGGATGGTTTGTTGGTAGTATGCGCAACTTTGAATAACTAAAAAAGTATAGGCTCAAATATATATGTCGGTTATGGGATTTTTTTTGTAATTAAAATGTTTGCTTCGAGTTTGAGTTTTCTATCATTATACAAGATCATAATAGAAAATTGTGTGTCATGCAAGAAAGTTCAAATTTATGGAAGTTTCCGCCATATACGTATATTCCTTCGCTGGAATGACCGAGATAAAGCTGCCCGTGGATGGGTTAGCAAGTATGGCAGGTATCCCCTTGTTAGTAGACTAAGAGCCTGTTAAAAATCAAAGTAAAACGTAAGCATTCTTATTATAATTTTGAGATATCGACAGAGCGTACATTTCCCAACCGGCAATTGGCTATCATGCTAGGATTCCAGCAATGTAATATATGAGTTTTATCGGGATTTCCAATAACATTTAATCTTCTTCAATTACTTATGTCGACGTGAACATTTTTCATTAAAATTTTTCAATACTGTTCCAAAAACATGTGGTGGCTGTTTTGGGTGGATAACAAAACACGAAATCCTCTAAAGAAAATGCGAGCTTGTTTTGTAGACATGTGAATTCAAATTTCAAGCATTTTAAAAGTTGTCTCGTGAAGTTAAGTGTCGTTCTAAGAGAAACTAGATAAATACAAATTACAAATACAAATATAAATATAAACCTATTTATTCTGCAACAATTTCGTGTTAGTAGGGGCTTGAACTGAAGCAATAAAGTAGCGTTTTGCTTTGAAAAACGTTCGGTACCCGCAAGATGTTTGGACATCCTTTTGCGAAATATAAACAGTCTAACTGGTGACTTCTCGACGTGAGAAATATTCTGACAAAGACCTGAAATTGGCCGAGAACGTGTCTCGTATGTTCTTCCTCTTTATTCATTTTCTTTTACTCGCTCAACTGTAAAACCCAGGTTCACGGAATTTCCCGTTACTTGTTAGTGAATAACGTCAAGTAAACATTAACACAAGTACGTCCTTCTCAGTACGAGAGACATGGCATTACTCTCAACAACCGCCTACTGGTTACTATGTTTAAGTTTGCAGATTAAGTTTATTAATTATAGATCAGAAAGATTAAGGCAAGGCAACTGAAAACGCGCGGAAAATGTACAAGCTTTTTCGTTCGCAGAGAGTAATTTTGCTTTCGGACTCAGTGATACTGCACCCGTAGTTTACTTTTTGAAGCACGTGGAATTGAGCTGGTCAAAACTGTTTGTTTTTTGGAATAAAAGACCATGGTCGTTAGTTTACCTGCATTTGGCGAGCAAGTGGGACAAGTGTATAATGAATATTTTATTACGGACCCTCTACTTCTCAAAGCACCTGTTTAAAAAGGCATCGATCCTCGCAGCGGGAAATCGGTCGTTCTTTTAGATAAATCGCAGACGTTTTTATAATGGTAAGCTCTGTAGCAATACAACCCTCTTGAAACCCGACCATTTGTGTTCCATATTCTTGACTGAAATATCATTAGGTATTCCAAGTAATCTTCAATAGTTACATTGACAGAGATTTGCATGCTACTTCGGTGTACATCAAATTTTGGCGAATTTGCAGGAGGATTTTGAATTTTAAGTGAACAGAAATAAAGGTCAAGTCAAATGTACCGAGTTCTTTTGCTTTCAAATTTGTTTTGTTTACCGGAGACAGAAATACGGCTGAAATTAACTTCAAACTATCAGAAATGGGTTGGATGTTTGGTGGTTTAACATTGCAACAATAACAACAATATAATACCAACTCAAATATGCGTAGAACAGAATATTGTAGTCAGCAGAAGCTGGTTAAAGTTTTATTCCTCGCAAAATAAGAAAATATTTCCATCTCATATTTAGAAAACACAAGAATTAGTTACGCAGTCGACAGTTATTAAATGTGGTTAGAAGATAAAGAACACCTAACGCGAGAGACCGCACTAGACTAAATGTTGACAGAGCAAATAGATTTGACTAACATTGACTCTAGTACAATAGTCAATGTGACCTTTAAAACGCTCGACTCAAATGCCCTTTCGAGTTTCTCAATGGGACATAGTTTGTAATAAATTAGCACTTCACCAAGTCTCTTCTGTGTTTGTGCTGCTTTTTAAGCCTATGTGAGAAACCAAAAAAGTATGGCAAATTTTCAGAGCAGTGATTTAGTGACATTCAAAGGAGTAAATATTGTCTTATTTACCTTCATGCACCCTACTGTGAGAAAATATTGGAGAACTTGATGACTTCTTCACCAGAAATGACTTAGGCATTTTGACTTCGTCTCTTCTTCACTTCTCTCGAGATGTGGGTAAATATTTGCGTTGGCGCTAGACATCAAGGCCAGTTAACTGTACCACTGAAATGAGTTGTTCACAAAGCTATTACAATGTGTTATTCACCTGCCACTCAACTGGCCAATGAAATGGGTTCTCACGACGCAGTACGCATGTGCTGACGATTGAATCAACAATTGATTTGAGGGGCTTTTAAAGAGAGATATTGTTTAACAAAACAACCCGTTAATTAACGCGTATTGTTCACCGGTTTTGTTGCCTAATTGAAGAGTTGTCCCTTGATATTAATTGTAGCTGAGTAAAGCTCTCTTACGACAGCTGTTTTGCTATAGATCCTGTTATCAGAAGTGTAATGTCTAGTGGGAAGCTATTAACAGCCACTTTGTACAAACTGGGGGATTTTCCTTCAGTCGGAAGTATGGCACAAAATCAAACTTTGGCCTCTATACAGTATTTCAGATCTTCAGTGGTCTTTTTGAAGTAACTCTACCCGCCTTTTTGGTTGCTAGTTATTCATTATATATGAAGTTGAAATTACTTGAGGATTACATTAAGAGGCTACGCAATTAAGATATCTCTTAATGAATTGTTTTCCTGGCTAGAAAATACTAGGGCAACAATCACTTAAAAGCTACAGGCTACATCGGTGATCCATAATTTGCAGCCTCTTAGCCGCATTTGTCGTTGATTTAGGTCTCAAATAGGCTCTGTGTTCATAGATCTTTTAAAAGCAAAACCAGTAACTTGCTAAAGGATACAGCATTTCATCTAAACAAAAGCTTTTTTGGTTGCGTAAAATATTTTTATTACTCTGCCATATATCTATTATCCGATAGAAACAATCTATCAATTTTAAAGGAAAGAACAAACTAGATGATATGATACTTCAAAGGACTGACAATTTATAAATGAACCGAGCGATACACAACGCTCGTAAATCCTCCCACTTTAGACCAACTTTATAATTTCCATTGTAGCATTCAATTTCCATTCTAATAACACGATAGAACATCTAGTAAATACCAAAAGTTTATTTTGAAAACGCTGGAGTAACAGTAATCTGTTACAAGCTTTCTAAAACAATCTATTTTACCGCAAATTTTGTCTTCAAAAACCAAACATATCAACAATTTTGTTTTGCGCCCGACTTGCATCGAATTTGAAGTATAAGTTTTAATTTGCGGTAATTTGTATTGTTAGTGTAAATATTCTACCGGTAGTGAATCTTTTATATCAAAGTCACAGGTGTAAAAGATGTTAGAACTTTTAAGTGATGGGACGTAACTTGTGGTCGCCGGTGTAACATTGAATTTAGTTCATATGCGAATGGTGGCATGAAAAGCTCAGAAACCTTCAATGTTCGCCATTTTCTCATTGATTTTACTCCACCTTCTTCTCGCTAAAAAATATAAGCAAATACCTTGAAACAAGAGAAATCTCGAACTCGGAGTAACATAAAGGCAGCAGAAATCGCTTGCCATAAGAGGAAGTTGTTTATCCGCTCTCGCTCGAAAAGGAAACTGTAGCAAAACTCAGTAATGTTGAAAGGCTATTAAAATATTTGTTTGTAAAGTTTCTCTCCTTGCACTTGGTATTTGTGCAGCCGAGGATTTAGTTTAGTTCGTATCACCTTTAAGATGTCTTATTTCAACTAATATTCACTTCTCCAAGAACACTTCTTGTTTTACTAATTATCATTGTGGCATCATGAGTAAAAACTAATAAAAAGTAATTATAAAAATACAAAAAATATCCCAACCATAAATCGAAGCCAATCGTTTCCAAAGATTTCTCAACACTTTTAATCTATAAAAACCCGGGGTCGCCATCGGCAAAATCCATGGCAGTGTAATTATTTTGTGAATCAAATATGCGATTGATTTTAGTTTTAAAACTACCACTAAATCAAAACAGTTTCCGATGCAAATGTTAAGAAAACCGAAAACCAAGAATAAAAGAAAAATATATGGGCTTCAGTGTGACATTCAAAATAGTCCAACGAGAAACTGTTTTCAATGAAAGAAACGGTCCTGTAATATATGAAAAATCGAAAATAAACTCAAGGCGATAGTCTTCTTGGCGGAACGCGGTTGTTTATACTTTGATTTGAACAAAGAAAACATTTGTCCAGTGGGAAGTGTTGCCCAGGGATATATTCCGTTTAATTGAGATTCACTGACAAACACAGCAGTGCTGATGCGTTTCTACTGCAGTCAAGTCAGAAACGAAAAAACGTTCATGTCAAAATCCAACTGATTAAAAAGGAAGTCTTACGGATGTTTATAGTATTTACAAGTACGTAAGTGATATAAAGAGAAACAAAGTCATCTCTGTCTAAGTATTTTAACTGATTACAATATCAGTGTACATTGTGTAATCAAGAAAGGGATTATAAACACGCTTACTTGTAATGTTTTCTGGTTAACTATTCTGAACTCTATCAGGTATATAACAACGCAGTACAACCGTTCCATTGATATCTGAAAGATAGCACTAAAAACTTATTTAAATATAGTGTAAGTTTTAAAAAAATAGCTTAAAAAAAACAACAAAACTAGGACAAGACTTGTAGTGGAGATCGGTTAACTCACAGTATATATGTCTTCTGCCGTTCTGTTTCTCTGTCTGTCTGTCTGTCTATCTGTCTGTCTATCTGTCTGTCTGTCTCTTTGATTATTTATATAATTATACGAATATATCAGTATGCAGTATGATTACCTTGTACTCTATATACATTTAATATATACTATGAAATATCAGTGTAATGTAAAAAATTAAAGTATTTTAAATAACGTTGTCAATTCAGTTCATTTCCGTTCTCTGTCTCTGTATTTGTCTTTGCCTCGGTCTCTATCTCTGTCTCTCTCTAGTGTCTCTGTCTCTGAAATTGAAATGTTGTAAACTTATTCCTTAAGCGATATAACGAACAACATTGTAAATATTTGTATTGTTCAATACGGCTTTTGTGAAAAGCAGTTTTACTGATGTAAATGTACCGTGTCTAAATAAAGTTTCATCAGTCGTTCATTCCGATTCATTCATTCATCCATTCTCTCTTTGTCTCTGTCTCTGTCACTACATGTCTCTGTCTCTGTCTCAGTCTCTATCTCAGTCTCTGTCACTGTCACTGTCACCGTCTCTGTCTCTATCTCTATCTCTGTCTGTCTCTGTCAAGATTTTAACTGCCATGGCTGTCATGAAAACGAATTGTAAATTGATTGAGTTTCCGTGTTTAAATAGTTGATTCTGATTCTAATTCTCTGTCTGTCTCAGTCTCTGTCTCTACGATATTAATTTTGTATTTAATTGCACGGTTTTCTTGGAAACCAATTCATGTAATTGAAGAAATTCCGTGGGTAAATAAAAAAATAAAAATGTATGTCTGTCTCAGTCTCAGTAAAGTATTCTGTTATGTTCTGTTTTCAGTCGCAGTCTCTGTCTGTCTCTGTCTCTGTCTCAGTCTCAGTCTCAGTAAAGTATTATGTTCTGTTCTGTTCTCAGTCTCTGTCTCAGTCTCTGTCTCTGTCTCTGTCTCTGCCTCTGTCTCTGTCTCTGACTCTGGCTCTGACTCTGTCTCTGTCTCTGTCTCTGTCTCTGTCTCTGTCTCTGTCTATCCAAGTAGCTAAGTAGCCCGGCGTTTATGAAAAGCAATGTAAATTGATAAAACTCCGAGGGTAAATAAAGTTTTCAGTTCAGTTTCAGTTCAGTATATTTGCCTCTGTCTCTGCTCTATCTCCGTTATCTCTATCTCTATCTCTCTTTTTGTCTCTCTCTGTCTCTGTCTCAGTCTCTATCTAGTGTCTCAGTCTGTCTCTGTCTCTGTCTCTATCTAGTGTCTCAGTCTGTCTCTGCGGACTCTGTCTCCCACTCTGTCGCTATCTCTTTGGCTTAGCCTTTACACCCTCTTCTGTCTCTGCCACTGCATCGGTTTCTGTCTCCTCTGATTAGTGCAGACCTCTCATAGCTCTTAATGCACCTTTCAAACTGACATGTTCAGTTTGGCTACAACTCGGCCTGATGCCGTAACTCTACCTCTAAATAACCATGGGTAGTTTTAATGGCAGTTATCATTAGCGAGACTAAATGGCGTATTATAAATCTCCAGTCACTAACGACTGTCCATCGTTAACCGTTACTGAATAATTGACTGAAATTGTGACCAAAACCATTAGACTGATCCATGATTACGCAACACAAAGTGAAACAAATCAAAAGATCTGAAACGTTGGCATGGGAAGAAGACATCCACAGTAAACATGTTCATCATTTCTAATCGGACAACTTTCATTGAATATCTATTTCATTATATCAGCTGCAATTTGAGAAACCCATAAGGATAGTGTGAGGTCCGAGGTGTGACTGCAACACCTGACAAAAACAACTATTGTAATTACAACGTGTTCAATTATCATTACGTTTCTACTGACGTGTCGCTAAATGAAATTGTTCAACTAAATAATATAATTGAATAGATTATGAATGGAAAATGAGTGCTGAGCTGATCTGGATTATATAAAATACGAAGCCACTCAGGAAAAGACCACTTCTCGATCTTCTCCGACTCAGAGCTTCTAGTTTCGGCTCTGCATTTACTTTTTTGTTTTAGATTGTAACACAAAAAAAGTAATTCATAGCTAAAAATAGAGGAGAAAAGTAATTATAGCAAAGAAAAAAGATCCAATTTTGTTTCTAGGGGAACTAATGTTTTGTAAAGCTAAAGAACTCGATCAAAGAAAACTTTGGTCGATTAATATATCACCAAGTGCAGCAAAAGTGAAAACAAAAATGTCTATTAGAATAAAGTTCTATTAGCAAAGAGAGAGATTATAACTTTTGTCAATAAAAACCATTCAATTGAACAGAGCTATGCCAATTAGTTGCTTTTCGAAATTTTTGTATTCAAATTAATTTAATTTTGTGGATTCATTACAATTTGAAAAGTTAAACAAAAATATATGAAAGTTTCCCTTCGCAATATAGGTGGGAATCAAATATCCAAAAACGGATGCTTATAGAAAATATCTAGTACAGTATTTTCACTTGAGTAAAGTCAGTATTCCTTTGATTTCTAAACAGTTAAACGGAATAAAACGCCGACATTAATTTTACGTTTGACATATATTTTCATGGTATAGTAACATTTTGAGTCATGAAAAAGTTAGCGAGTTGTCATAACTCAAATGAAAGCTCTAACGGTTTGAGTCCCAAGAGTGCCTTTCAGAATTAAGCGAGATTTTAAACGTTTTGAAGAGAGAGGTAAAAACACAAAGCGCCGCTGATTATTACGAATGACAGCTTCCCTTCAAAATAACACCATCTCCCATTAAACATACTATTAAAGACGCTGCATTCTTGACAGCGTTTTAACACTAATACCACAACCATTTTATATAAGCTTATATAATATTTTGGATTGACTGGGTAAGGGCGTACATGTATCAGTAATATGTCGGGTGGATTGGGCTTATATCGTGTATAAATAAAAGCTTATAAATAAGTAGTATTAACGTACAGTGCTGGCAGTACACTTTTCAAAACTTAGGCCCAGTTGAAATGTCGTATTTATCATGTATTGAATTTAATTCCAGTATTGACTGCATGAGAAGCTTGACGTTTGAATCAATTATATTCGACTGGTCTGACGTTGATTCACTCGTCGAACTGCTCATGAGTTGCATTTATTTCATAAATTATATTTTAGTCGCTCCATATGAAAAAATCGAATTGGAAACGAAATTCAGATTCACGAGAGTTGTGTTTCCGAACCACTTCCCTTCCTTCAGGACGTCCCAAGTTTCTCGAATTTCAGTTTAGGGCATCAGTTGTCAAATTATCAGTTTTAGCACTGTTCATACTCCAAAAGAATGTCGGGGAATTTTGAATTGTCGCTCCGTTTTTTGTTATGGTAGTAATTATCCACGTCTTTGCTTTCAACGCACAGAATTTTACATTATCTGCTCTAAAAACCTAACAACGCTTCCAATAAAAAATCCCTTTAATTAATTTAAAAGTTATTAAGATAATTTGTTTGTTTATTTATTCTGTTTTAGTTACATGAAGTGATCATTAAAGCGAATGAATGGTAAAGAAATCGTGATAGTAAAATAAACCCAAAAGGCGATTAATATCTTACTGAATGTAATCAAGAATTAAGCGCGATCTCGTATCATTCAATATGTCGACTGGGTTGAACCCAGAGTGATCTTCTGTAGTGAAACACCAATTGACTTTGACTGTCTTGATGCTGTTTTTGACTGTCTTGATGTTGTTTTATAAAATAAATATTTAATAATACAAGTAAATTTTGAAATTATAAATTATAAGAACCAGATAATTTTGATCAGGGCTTACTATTTCTTACATATTATCGCAAATTCAAGCTTGTTCTGTTATAAAGAATAATATTAAAAATCGTTCTTTCTCTCGTATGGATTGTTTTATTACTACTTTAGACATGAATTTCATTATTTCAGTGCCGCAAAGTAAACAAATAATATTGGCTATATTTACCTTGAAGACGGAGAAAGTTTCGCCTGCAAACACGAGA
>JANVCH010144278.1:0-12670 GCA_025505405.1 Epizoanthus rinbou | reverse complement strand
ACATAGGTTTGAAGGAAGTATTTTTCCTGATTCCAGGCTGCTTGATACAAATAAAATTTTGCTATTAGTATGCAATAATTTATTGCATTACATGACTTTTTATGTTTTGTGCTTTTCTTGTTGTGACGTTATAAATACTGATAAATACTGCAGACACTTAGACATTTAATAGTCCCCTACCTGAGAAAATATGTTCAATAACTGAACAACAGTGCCGAAGAAACATTCTTAAAGTGGCCTCAGAATTTGTCTGAAAAGAGATAAAAGGAAAGAGGCCAACAATTAGATGTCATGATGCATACATGTACCAACAAGCTGTCTCTTCAAAAATTATTAATATCAACTATAAACAAAAGTACACTTATCCCACAATGATAGTATTGGGACCCGTTAAATCAATGTCTAAAATTGATATTGATTATTTCGTTATTATTATTGTAAAAAACCCATCTTGGGGAGGCAGCACTTCATGAACATATTTTATAACCCTGAATGACTAGTTTAAAAAAGAGTAGAATTTTCTGCAAGCCAAATACTGGGATTGATTAGCTAACAGTTGATAATATTAGCACAATTATGTAACCTATGTTTTCATGCCACAAGGGATGGAACATTTTAGTTAAATACTGTTGTGAGTGCTAACCCTTAATCAGAGCAAAGTGGTAAAGGGATAAAACTTTACCTACCTGATAACATCCGACCACAACTTTCATAACAAATAATGATCAATTTCAAATAATTAACATACACTAAATTGGTCTTGGTGTGTGACCATTCTGCCTACCTTGGCTGCAGCACGGCACATGTCTGAAGCCATTTTACCAGCAATCTTTGTCTCCAGCATTTTAGCAGTACAGAATCTAAACAACGTTTTCAGGGCTGACTGAAAAAATAATATATAATAGACAGTTCATATACAGTTTTGTATTACTTTCAGGGTCATTGAGCTTACATCTTACCAAGGGTTAAAACAGTGACATAGTAGTTGCCATGTATGATGTAAATATTAAGTAAATAAAGCAACTAAGTATATTATTCATTTTTATGGTTGAGACACCTGGGTACTTATACCATCTACCGCTCACTGTTAAACAAACTAATTAATACATTTTTTTTATTTTCAGAAGGGCTTCAATTCCCGTTACCCTTCTTATCACTCATAAGATTAAATAATATTAACTTATTCAGTTGATGACTTATAAGATCTTTGAATCCTGGAGCAATAACAAAAATGTCAGTGCATTAATAAATGTAGACATAGAATCTATAGTAATTACATTGTCAGTTCCAAAACTTAGTATGGAATAATGTGTATTTGCCACATCCTGCTGGTACCACTTTTGTGAATACATTTCTATCTCCTTATTCTTCAGGGGGAGTGGGTTACTACTGGATGCGGTGGCATTTTCAACAGTAAGTGACCAGATTGGAGTCACGTAATTATTCAGAAATATATGACAGTCTGATGTTCATGGATCTGAAGAACTTAAATACTTCCCCAATATGAAGACTTCTTTTCTACTCTATTGGAATCTATATAAATGAGGGTCTGCTCTATTTTAGTCTCCTTCACAGTCATTCTCTGGTAGCACTTCCTCTTACTCCCTCCTCAAGCGAGGAGCTTGAGAGGAGGGCTGAGAAAGAATGGGCCCAATCACCAATGCCAAATAGTGGCTGCAACTGAGACTAGCTGTACTTCTAATGCCAATGGTATGGTATCATACATCTGCCCCATAATGGGTGGTTCCACAACATATCCATACCCCCATGGTAAGATACTGGAAATTCTGAAGGGGGGAGGCAGGGGTCTTTGAACCCAAACTTTTTAAAGGCATGTTTGGAAATTCCCAGCGGGAAGGTTGAACTGGAAACTCTAACGGGATTGGGGTAGGAGTTCAAACCACCATGGGGGTATGAATATTTTGTGGAAATACACATTTATTTTAGTTGTACCTCAAATATCTTGGGTGAACACTGCATAAGAATTGCATGGAACGTCGAGGCTACACCCATTCCCATCATGCCCTCCTGGCTGGTTCTCTTGTCGACATTCACAGTAGTACTGTCAAGTTCTGATGTTTGCTCAAATGAGGAATTCTCAATCATCACAAAACACCTAATAAACAAACATGATTGCTACATAAGACTGGCCCTGGTTGATCAAAGAGTGGATTGCACTATCCAACAGGTAAAACTAATCCTTATCCAGTGCATAAAATAGGTTATTAAATAGTTAACACTTATCCACTGGATAGCACTATCCACTCTTTGAACTACTGGAGACTGGTTTTGATGCCTCCACAAGGAAAGCAAGAACAAGTAAACACACAAGAGACACACGCATAAACACTAGCTGATACAGACACAAACATCAGGTTCAACATCCCAATATCCTTAAACTTCAATAACTTTGTAATGGCTGGTGATAATGAGTTGAAATATACCAAGTAACCTGGGTGGAGATTTCACACAATTCCTTCTTCCCCCTACTTTATTTGGTACGTTTGTCTTATAAATTCAACAAACATATATTGCCCCACCTTTTGGGAATAATTTTGACACATTTTTGAAGGTCTTCACACTGACTCTCTATAGACTGATTTGGGCTATCATGTCAGGTTTATGGACTGGGTTTCTGGGGAATGTTTCAATGATACTTTACTAGCACTGAATTAGGTATTCCTAGATGAAGAAATCTCATTTAAAATTTGGCCGAACCCTTTTGAGCAACCCAGGCCTGAGGTACACGTAGCACAACTCACCGGTCAATAAACTGTAGTACAAAGTCTTCAAACTGGCTTGTTGCTAAGCAAAGTTCTTTTTCTTCCTATGTGGGGAAAAACTGAAACTTAACTTAATTCAATAACTTTATGATTATCAATCATCACCAGCAATCATTGTCATTGTCACTGTCATCGTCATTGCCATCATCATCAAATTACCATCATCATGGTCATTGTTACTACGTACCATCAGTCATTATCATGGTCATGACTAACATACTTTTTTATCATCATCATCATCATCATCATCATCAACAACAATTGTCATCATCACCCTTTTCATACTATTTTATACAGCATCAAATCTATAATGGATATGTTTTGTATTTTATCTTAGAAAACAAACATAAAAAAAAACCCAGAATGTAATGTTACAAAAATTAAAATACAAACATAAATACCATAACTACATGAATTATACTGATAACAGCAAAATTATAATATCAAATTATAAAATAATTTTTAATGTATAAACAATAAATAAATCCATTGTGCAGATAATAAAAATTATAGATAAATCTGAATATATAATTATTGTCTCATCATTATAATTACAAAATGTTTTGTTAATTAATGTTAATTTATTTAGAGCAATAAGTGGAGTTACGTTACCTCAGTCATTTCCACCACATTTACTGCCTCTGAGCAGTCCACTATCGGCACCAGACACACCATCGTGGAGATAAATGTAAATGTGGACTACAAATAAACAACATGCAAGAACAACTGAGTTTTACATGGATTTACAATTTGTTCTTTCCAAGGGTAACACAACAATGTCCATACCATTTGAACCACTCATGCTCCAGCTGAGTTAATGCAAATCAATATATATTGTTATGTAATCAGTTGATAAATAGAGGATCCTACATGGCTGTGTGAAGATACAGCTTTTATCTTTGAGTGTCAAATGTAGTAAACAAGTGTGTTGCAAAATTCGACACGAGAAGATAAAAGCAGTATCTTTAAACAGCCATGTAAGTTTCTTTTTATCATATGAAAATCCATAAGAAAAAACAAATTTCTGAACCAGCACACAAAAAATTCAGCTGACTTTATTTTAAAAAGCATAAAATAACCAACGATATTTTATATGTACAAAGATATGACTTTTCTCAACACTTTTAATACTCGGTATCTTATGGGTTTTCATATGATAAATCACATTAATGTAGACCAAACCAGAGAATAGACCTCTTGTGTTTTGATTGGTTATAAATAATTGAACTATGAACATCCAGTGCTATTCACCTCTGGGAATTCAATCATGCATGAAATGAGACAAAATGGATTCTCGATTTGCAGCGTATCACAAGCTGAAACTCAAATTCAAATTTGAAATAAAAGTTCTGGAACAATGGTTATTCACTGGTTTGGTATATACTAATTAAAAATAATTATTCCTCTCAGTGTCAGTTCCTAGTTGTGGATACTTGCCTCGTCATTTCAAATTTATAAATATCCATCACTACTCATTTCTACTTCAGGGAATAATTACTGTTAATTATTTATAGTAAAATGGCTTCTAAATCAAGAAGATTCCTGGACAGAAATGTCAACAACAATTCCAAACATAAGTCTCCCCAAAAAATAAGCCCAGGCCAAAAATAAGCCCCCCCCCAAAAAAAAATAACTAAAAAGAAAATCCTTTCGACAATTACTGGCCTGTATGTCCACCCAAATATATTGTATACTAATGTTGCTGCAACCAATCAAGGAAAAGAAACGAGTGCCCCAGATGGCCTAAGATACACCCCCCTGAATTGCCAACAACATTCATTATGAAGGTCACTTCCCTCAAACTGTAGCAGGGGGAACAGAGTGTCTGCTTCCAGCCACCCTACCTGGCCTTGTAATACTACTAAACACTCACCATAGCTTTCCTAAAATCATTTGGATCAATTCCTGGCAGCACAGACAGTAACAGCGGCAAGACATGGGTGCGGCCTGCAGTGTAGGACCCTTCTGATCTTATTAATGACCTCCCCACTGATGTAGCACAAGTTAAGGTTGCTGTCAGCTGATGAGGTTCAGTCAGTGTATCCAGAGCTAGATACAACCTATAGACAAGACAAGTAGCAAACAGTTATTCATTTGAACAGTACAAAGATACAACCTATAGACAAGACAAGTAGCAAACACTTATTCATTTGAACAGTACAAAGATACAACCTATAGACAAGACAAGTAGCAAACAGTTATTCATTTGAACTGTACAAAGACAACTGTGTCAATTCAAATGGGACAGTTTACATTATAAATTACAGTCTTTGCTGGAGCACATTAATCTCTGTTTGTAACTAAACTTTCATCTGATGAATGAGCACTGACAAAGTGACAAGGAAAGGGAGAGCAGGAACAGATCAAAAACATACAGAACTTGGGGAGAGTGACATGATATATGTATGTACTTGAATTTATAAATGTTTAATCTCATATCTAAGCACATCCTTATGCAAGGGGATGTATTTGTATTGTAACCCTCCACACAAACAATTACAGTATATAAACACCCTCATGAAAGAACCTAGTGGATTAAGAACCCACAGGCTGAAATTTGGAAAAACGACTAGCTATCATTAGCTATCAAAATGAATATAATAATATCATTAGATATCAAATAAATAGGAATTGCTGGTTTTCACTCAATCATCAAGGATTCAAATGACAAAGGGCACGGCAGCCATGTTGGTGTCCCTAACAAAAGAACGTAATTACAACTTTATTGCTATCGGACACCAACCTGGCAGCTATGACATCACATGCAAACCAGGAATTATAACTACAACTCACTTATCAATCAGTGTTGGTAGGACAATATCTGGTTTAATCTGAGCCAGGTGTTGTAGAGCTGAGGCAGCATCAAAACTACCAATTTTGTTGAAGACTGCAAGCATTGCAGCAGGTTTAAGACACTCAACAAATTTTGTCAGATCATTTTCAGTCAGCTTGGCCTCTTCAGGAATTGGGGTCTCCCAGCTCTCCTTCTTGAACTTCTCCCTTTTAGAAACACAACAAAGAAAGATGCTATAGTTACGATATATTTGCATGTTTTAATCTGTCATCATCAGAGAAATTAAATTCTGACATGCTGGGTGACACTGAAAAGAAGTGTACACAGTGAGCTACGAAACATGTAAAGAAAAAATGAAATTGCCTCGAGCTGGAATCAAACTGCAACACCACCATCACACAACAGGCATTCTAATAATCACTGAGCTCATCTACGTTATTTTGTACCCGGCATGCTAGATTTTAAAATGTCTGTGATGATGATGACAAATGTACATTATTTTGTAGCATTATAAAAGCTGCTGATAATTTATGCTATTGAATATTTGACTGCACCTCTTGTGATATGAAAATCTACAAACTTTTTGTGGCATAATTTTCAAAACATGAGCACTACATTTACCATATTTCGCATGTACAAGTCAATTCATGTATAAGTTGATCCCAATTTTGTGGAACTCAAAAACAAGGTTTTTTCAAGTGCTCTTGTATAAGTCAACCCCAATTTTTTATGTTACAAAATATCAAAGTTGAAGCATGGGAATAAATAACATATCAACATTAGTAACAAATGAAAGTCAAAACAAAATGATTTTCTGAATTAAAAAAACACATAAAAGTCAAATGGGATGACAAGTTACTGCAATTCAATCACTCGTGAAGGTCAAAGAATTTATGAAGTGTTTCAGATTGTTCTTTAAATACAAACAAGAAACCACAAGAAACCACAAGAAACCTTACTTGTGTATTCTTTTCACAAGTTCTTTAGGAAGGCTTGAAAGAATTCTTTGTAATCGACCCTGCAAAATAAGACAGCAAACATAATTACTGCCAAGGTACTAACTCCTACAAAATTATTTAATATTATAATATTTATTATAATTGTACTTAGTACAAAGAATATTATAAATGTTAACACTTGCCCTGAAGAAGGTTGTAACTGGACAGTCAAAATGTTGGGAGATTCTTTAAAAACAATTTTCAATTGTTCTCGTGTATTCGTACTTTCTTGACTATTTTTTCTTCTTTTCTTTTCAAGACCGCTCCAATTTCATGTAAATGTTATAGTATATTGGGGCTCCAGACTCGATTAGTTTTAACTACTTCTGGAGTCCCAACCTACCTTCCTGTAAAACGTTTGAGTGTAAATAAAGTTTTATTGTTGTTGTTGTTCAACTGTTATGTTAGTCTTATATTTATCAGCTTTCTAACCAAAGAATATTAAATAATAATTAACTACTAGTATGTACAGTCATGTAATGTGTTCTGTACACTGTAACCACTTGTCAATCACTGTCACCTTTGATGGACAACAAACACTTATTATAACTAAACCAATAAAATTAGTGAAGGTGGATGGGACAAGGTGGATGGGACAAGGTGGATGGGAGAAGGTGGATGGGACAAGGTGGATGGGACAAAGTGGATGGGAGAAGGTGGATGGGACAAGGTGGATGGGACAAGGTGGATGGGACAAAGTGGATGGGACAAGGTGGATGGGACAAGGTGGATGGGACAAGGTGGATGGGGGATGGGAAGAGGCCAGGGTTATGCTTGGGGTCCATCATATTAGCATTTTATGATAACCAACACACCGAGTATCTTCCAATGTTTGATGGATGATAAAATGATTCCAAAGCCTGGAACATTATATCCAGATGTTCTTGTACTGCACTGCAACTACCCTGTAACAAGAGGCATTCTAATTAAAATAGACAAATATTTAATGTGATGCAAACCATTTGAAGAGTTTCAAATTCTAAATGTCGCTTGATAAAATATTATGGTCAATATCCTACTTGTTTTGAATGGTAGCCTCTGGACTTGATGGGTTAACATACTACTCATCAAGAGCTTTCAGTTGAATAGTCAATTTTTTTACTCACACATTGTCAAGACATTTAAAAGACATCCCAATAGTTTTGAACAGTATCTCTGACTCAAAGGGTCAATATCAAGATGTCTCATTTAATATATCAAACATGAAAAGGAGATTCTGCCATCAAATATCAAACACCAAGAACAGAATTGAAATAGCAGTGCATAGCAGAGTTTTCTTTAACTCATGTTCAAGGTGTTTGATATGAGATGAAATACTCTTTTGAGTGTTTGTTTTTTAACAATTTAAGTTTTGGTAGAGAATTAAGATAATTATGCAAAACCACACAGTTTTTCCTCACTTATTATAAAAATTACAATTTCCTCAAATGTGATTGGTTCATAATCAAACACTATCCAATAACAAATCATGTTATTGGATACCTGTAATTAGACACAAGAACAAACCAATCACAATCTGAGTTCTTGACTTATTGACCAATCACAATCTGAGTTCTTGACTTATTGACCAATCACAATCTGAGTTCTTGACTTACTGACCAATCACCAGCCACATAATCACTATAAATGACAACAATAAATATTTACGTCCAACAGTAACAATTATTTCTATGACAGGAACTTAAACATAAAAATATCTTTTTTTTCGATAACTTTAATTTTTATAATAAATTAGTAATACGTCTTTGTGTCATCCAATTCTGTCTGAAATCATACTTATGATAAACAAATTGGACTTACATGTATGCTGTGAGCTTGTCCAATTTTGTTATCACTCATATGATTACAAACCAAATTAGACTCCCCTTAGTCCTACTGCCATTACATATATCAAGATAAGGCACGGTATTGATTATCCTTAATTGATGAAATTATTGATGAGATGCAGAACTGATGGTCACACCTTGTACTGTGCATGTGTTGAACAGTGATGGAACCACGCTCAGGATTGAAAGTCTTAACTACCAATCAAAGATTCTTCTTACCAGCATGCTGATGATCCAGACCACAAAGTTGTGAATAAGAGAACCATTATCTCGTGGAAAGAACAGAGGATGGCAGTTTCCAATCGGAAGGTTAAAAACCTTTTGGAGGCGTGTAAAAATCTGAATTAAAAAATTACAATTATTTTATTAATAAACATAATTTCTCCATTGTTGGAGTTTTGACAATCACAAGTGAACATTCAAATCCTATAATTACACACAACAGTAACACATACTATAATACCAATCTTAGAAACACGTCATACCAACCTTAGAAACATGTTGTACCAACTTTAGAATGATGTCATGAATACCAACCTTAGAAACGTGTTGTACCAACCTTTGAAACATGTGGACTCCAGTCAATGTACCCAATGTTATCCTTGGCTAATCTTGAATAAAGTTTTATTATATCCTAAAAAATAAATTAAAATGAAATTAGTTATAAAAAGTTCTGTTTATTAAATTAATAAATAAACCAAAATAGTTAACACTGGGTAAGGATTTATCTGGTGGATAACTCAATCCACCCACCGAACAACTGGGGCCAAGCAGAAAACAATAAGTGATAACATTTTCCAAGGACCCTCTAATGGTTTACGAAATAACTGTATCTCACTCTAGATAAATGTACAAACCTCTTCCCATCTTGTTATGTTGGTGCAGGTCATCCAAATACCCAACAGCTCATCAAACCACAATCTGAATAGGTAACAACAAAAATACAGCTACTGACAGGGTTCATACACTTTTCAAGCTTCAAGTATTTTGAAGTCAAAAGGCAGGTAAACAAAAATAAATTTCCCATGAAGTTTCTTTTTCAATCAAAACATAAAAAGGATTTTTATGCTGTCTGGGTTTACTTGATTTTCCAGGAATTTTCCAAGAGTCATCATAGAATCCAAGGAGTTTCCAGGAAGAAAACAATTCCTGTACTTTCCAGGAATTTCAGAAGGTATACACAGGCCAATCATTTCCTGAAGAGCAACCAAATATCACCTGACTGACAGTGGCCAACCATGGCTGACCATGGCTGACTATGGCCAATTGTGGCCAACCAATTTTTACACTACTTTCTTGATGCTCTTAAAAGATTGATAAGTACGCAAGTTTGACTTTTTTGTTTTGTACCACAAGTTCCTCAAAGTAGGCACATTAAGACAATTGTATACTTTGTAAACAGTATGACTTAGTTTGTAACTTCTAACAGATGAACTACATGTATTCAATTATATTTCATCTTAGATTCACTATATGTATTTAATTTTATATTAGAGCATTTTAAAACATTGTAAATAAGCCTAAAAAACCCTCGGGGGAGTTTATTAAAGTTATTATATTATTATTAAAACACTGCATGAAAAGTGCTTCAGTTTTCCAAGTTTCCAAATCAATTCAACTGGCCAATCATGAGGGCAGGTCATTCTGGCTGCTGAAGATTTTGTTTTCAACTGTGTGCAACTGTGATCGTGCAAAAAGCATAATTATACAGACATCTGTTGAATGGTGCATTTATGTTTTTGGTACCTCTGTTGCCAGAATGGCCAACCACACTGGTCTTGGGGGATTATAGAGTAACTGGTCAAGCTTTAAAATACTTGGGTCGTAATCAGACATGTTTAAAAAATAATATTGAAAGGTTAAAAATGTTGCTTAAAATTGACAAGTTTTTAAAACTGGATGATTCGACTGCTACTGCTGCCTTCATGAGCTAAAATGGTATGGCATTTTGGTTCCATCACAAGGATATCAGACCATTTTAGCTGACAAAGGCAGCAGTACCTGAGCATACGAAATGTCAATTTTTAAAAATCAAGTTAATCAGAGTCAACCTTTTCAACCTTTCAAATCAAGCTTTCTTGGTTCAACACTGCTGAGTTTGTTACAGTGATATTACATGCAATGTTACTGGAGCCAAATGTCACAGCACACATGACGATGTTGTAGCTAAAATTTATCAAAATATATAAAAATAAGGCATGTCAGAGATTGGATCATATAACATAACAAAAATCAGGCTACTATAAGATTGAACTGAAAGGCTTATTTAAAAGCCGCATCAGAAAATATCTCAGCGTTCAGTCTGCAGAGACACTAGTCCATGCTCTTGTAACGTCAAGGATAGATTTCTGTAATTCGATGCTGTATGGCCTACCGAATAACCTCATAGCCCGCCTACAAAGAGTCCAGAATGCAGCAGCTCGAGTTGTGATGCAGACACACAAGCATGAGCACATTACACCCGTATTGTTGAAGCTACACTGGCTGCCAGTTGTAGAACGCATCGTGTTCAAAATTTTATTACTGGCATTTAAGGCGTTAAATGGACTGGCCCCGAAATACATTGAAGACCTAATTAATATTTATGTGCCAAGACGAAATCTGCGATCGGCCCGAACCAAGCAGCTGCAAGCACCACAATACAAACTTCAAACGTATGGTTTCAGGGCATTCTCTTGTGCTGCACCTTTCTTGTGGAATTCACTTCCACAGGAAATACGACTTTGTGACACAATCTCAGGATTTAAAAAGCAGCTCAAAACTTATCTTTTTAAGAAAGCCTTTCAAAACAATTAGCATTTTTCCCTCCATTTTTAACGAATACTTAGAATATTTAATTAATCATAGTTTTATTAGTTTTAACTTAGGACTGTGAATTGGATGATTTAAATTTATATGTAATACTTTTAAACATCTCTTAGAGTATAGTGTATAGATAGAGAGTATAGTATAATATAGTATAGTATAGTATAGTATAGTATAGTATAGTACGGTACGGTATGGTACGGTATGGTATAGTATAGTATAGTATAGTATATAGATAGGTATCGTATTTACATGCATATAAAGCGCCATTGGAAATGGAAATTGAAAGGGCGCTATACAAATTTTAACTATTATTATTATTATATTAACATTCTATAATACATCATTCTATACATGTAGATAGGTATTTGTAGATATTACTGTCTGATAGTACAGACTAGGTTTTTTTGTACATGTACTGTACATGTATATGCTAAAATGTTAAAGTGATATTGTTTAAATTTTTGCAAACAAATCTCTTTGACTAAAAATGATCTTCAGCATCAGGTTGCAGATAGTTTTAACAGATTCAGAACTGACACATTTAGGGTCTTCCCTAGTAGTAACACTACTGATATGCTAGAATAAAATTTTAAAAAAATCTGTTTTACGTACATTTTTAAAGGTACATGTACATGTATTAGGATTTTCAATTTAACCTAGTTTTTATTTTATTGCTTTAGCCAAACAAATTGCATAATTATGAATTATCATATTGTGTCAGGCTACAAATCTGGACTAAGAGACCTAAATTTCATTTTAAAAATGCAATTATGCAATTTATGTGGACAGGAACATTTACATCCGAACATGGTGAGCCTATATAACAATCACATGAAACTTGCAGCACGTGTACATTGTATGATAAAGGAAATATCTTCTTGCAGTATGTATAAGAACATAATCTAGTAATAAAATATACTTGTCTGTAATAAAAACTGCAACACACCATTGTCAACTATTCTACAGGCAATCTAAAATAGAAACATATATTTTAGCCATATTTTACATATACACTGTATGTCATGATTTATAGCATATGTCATCTCATAATTATTATCAGAGCAGGCCCATAGGGAGGGGTCCGAACTGAGTTAAAATTTAAAACATGGTTATTTTAAAAAAGTGACTTTTAGTTTGATCCAGTGTAAATAATAAGTTTTGTCGATCGAACTTAATTTACTGGACTGCATGGATTGATGGAGTGACAGAAATCAATGCATTTCTAATTCATGTGGAAGCCCATGCATTTTTAATACCAGTTCTGACAAGTCAAACTGCATCTCATGCCAGTTTTTCGGCTGATGTGCAAAGTGAGCCCTGGATTTTTTGGTAAAAATGGGTCTTTTAGCACTATTTTCAAAGGGCTTTTTTTTTCAGCAGAACAACTCTAAAACTCAGGAAATGCAATCTCAGAAAATCAAATTTAAAAAAATTTCGAGGGGGGGGGGGGGCCTGCCCCCC
>JANVCH010144167.1:0-12674 GCA_025505405.1 Epizoanthus rinbou | reverse complement strand
TCTATCTATCTATCTATCTATCTATCTATCTATCTATCTATCTATCTATCTATTTATCTATCTATCTATCTATCTATTTATCTATCTATCTATCTATCTATATTTATATTGGTTATCAACCTGTGAGAGGACCGGGCCACTGAAGAACGTAAAGGTCGAAAGATGGCAAATTGAGAAAGCTGAATCAAGGACAGTTTAATAACAGCTTGTGTATTCTATCAGCGTCCGCCTTTATTGTCAACGTTTTGTTTCAGAAACGAGCGTTTTGTCTTCGTGTGAAACAAGAAAATGTCTGCAGCGTTCTTTTTTATTAATCTCATAGCATGCGCTGAATTATGTGTTGTCGTTTTAGTTGCTCTACATGTATCTGAATAGCCGACTATCGTTGAGATACCTACCTATTCACCCAGCATTAAATATCCGAGAGTAGTCTAAAGGATCTTGTTTGACGACTGACGATACTTGGCCAGGTCTCCTTTTCGATATTGCTTAAGTTGTTTTTATCTATTTGTATCGTAGCCTTACTCAAACGCTAGAACACTCGACCAATGGCATTAACCTCAACATTTCCTAAGAACATCTACAAATTTATGAAACATTGTGATAAATGGACGGGCATTTGTATACTCGCAACTTCAGTTGACTCTTTAGTAAGATGTACACAGCAGTTTGTGACTTTTGTGACCTGGGATTCTAAATCTTAGTCTGCACCTAAAACCGATAGAACCCGTATATATGTCTCTCCCGTGAGTTGAAATTACAACAAAGCATTTTTGTCAGGACATCTTTGTAATCTGCTTGATTAAAATTTTCTCAAATTATAGTCGAAATCCAGACTAATAACATTTTTTTATTGAATTGTTAGAAAAATAGTTAGACAATATCTACATTACCGTGTTGGTCGAAAACGTTCGTTCTAGTAATCTTTTATAACATAAACAAAATTCTACCTTATTTTACAATATTTAATATCTGCAACATAGAACAGAATAAGCTAGATCTGTGGTGAATGACTACGAAACCCAAAAGCTTACGAATAATTCAGTACAATAGGTGCATTTATTTCAGCTAGTGTGCATTGTTCGTTTGAAAATGCAAGCGCCAGTGTTTATCAAGGTCAGTAATCTAATGTGTTGAAAGTTGTACAGTAAGTCTTGTTTTCTCATTGCACAACCAACCAAGAAACAAAATATAGTCAGTGTTAGATATTTTATTCAGATAATCTACTAAGATATATTTTAATCTAGAGGAGAATCCTTTGTGTACCGTGAGCACCATGCTCTTCAGTTTTAAAACAGACTGGATTCAATAAACTTACGTATTTAGAAATCTTGTGTCCTAATTGTGGACGTATAAATACCACGACAGGTGTACCTTCTCAGTTCCTACAACTAAACTTGAAGAATACTTTGTTCATAGGTATAAATGCTTTGTGCTCACGAAATCTATTCACCATATCCAATTTTACAATTCTATCATGTTATTACAAATACAACGGTTCTATTAACGGTTCAAGTCATATTGGTATCTGTTATATTTTGTTCATAAAGCAAGCGGGTTAGTAAATTTATGAGTGCAAACAAAGGCCCAAGAGTGAAAGCAGTACGCCCTGTCAATAGCAGCATCTGACTCGACTGTGGTCCGAAGGCGCAGTAATTTTAACAAGCCACACACACACACACACACACACATAGATGCATTTTGCGCTATATAAATAATAATAAAGTTAAAGTTAAAGTACGGCATTATTTTGTGTATTTTAAGTAGTCAAAACAACTAAATAACAATTATTTTTATGGAAAATACATTCATTCTCTGCCGAATGTCTGAATAAATACATAAATAAATAAATATACCTGCACATAAAGACAACAATGAATGTAATTAAATGCAAGCACAACTAAAAACCAAATGTTGTATAAGTAATTCTGGGGATGCTAAGGGCGCGTTCATTTTGGGGCTATTCCGTAATAGGAATAAACAGAATAAATCGGAATAAGCGTTTGTTTGGGAGCTATTCTTATTCTGGAATACATTGAGTTTATTCTGTTTATTCTGCTCCAAGTGGCATATATTTTTATTCAAGAATAAGAATTTCTCAAGCGAGGCTCTCTCAAAATCTGAAATATGTTGCTATCATGTTATTTTAAAAAACCAAAACTAACTCAAAGATTGAACTCCATTAATTAAGTTTTGACCGCTCCGTCCAACATTGACTTTAATAATAGAGAAGCGACATGTTTTGAAAATCGGTGTACTATGAAGACCAACATGAAATTTACAATCGAATACATCGAGACAAAGTTATCATACACGTACTTACTCTAAGAATTTTTGCTCTTTTTCTGCCGATCACCGTTTCCCCTGATACTTGTGCGTTGACCTTGGAAACTAGACATATTACTATTACTAGACAGAAAAGCACCACGTTCCTTCTCGGTGCAGCCATGTAGTAAACAATGAAAACACTCCTTCCTCCCCGTTTCAAAATAAAATGAGAGCAACTTCTTCCTCTCCTCTCGCAGTGCAAAGTTAGATGTGCTTGGAAACTATACGACATGTGTATTTATAGGAAATATTCCGTTTGCGAATTATTGGGGTTTTCCTTTTATCTGTCAAATAGTACATTTGTTTCCGAAATAAATTGACAAAATCCACAGCAGGTCAAAACAGACAGCTGTTTGGGATGTTCCTCTGTGGCAAGTAGCGGAGAGAATCTATTATAACCGCCTTTGTTCTCGCAATTCAAACAACTTGTAAACTTTACAATTAAGGAGGCCTTTGTGTTGAAGAGGAAGTCATCAGTTTTTGCAAAAGTCATCATACAACAGTTCTTAAATTAACAAGTGTAGCGGAAACCTTTTGACAGAAAGCAGTTAGCAGAGAGTAAAACGACTGAAGTACACAATTGTGCAAAGTGAGGCTGGTCTTCCTTTCAATGACCTCGACCTTGATTGTTATTTAATATGATCCGAAATTTGCAATTACAAATTGGAGCGTTTGCTCTAGAAAAGCAACAGGAACGGGAAACATAAGTTTGAAGACACGGCAAGAGGGAAAGTTACGCATTAGAACGAACGAGGAACATCAAAGACCGGAAAAGAAACAAAAGTTAATCAATATGTTGATGAAGCATTACAAAAAATACTAAAGTAATTTAGACATATCATAGAATATATTAACCTGATTACTGAAAAGCATAACCCCTTCTGCATGTTATATTCCGGCGACAAACACGCTGGTCTGTAGGCTTCAAACCAGGCTATTTGTTAAAGCGATCCAGATTACATTGAACGCCGAAATATAGAAATAAACAAATAAATATTAAATAAATAATATCGGTTGTAAGTAATAATGGCGTGTTTTATTTAACTAATCCAACAGGTTTGGACCAAAACTAATTCGCCACGGCCCTCACCACTATAATAAAGCTTCTGTGCAGCTTTTCGAGGTGTAAGTCAATGTATAGCAGACTTTCTAGACGAGATAAATGGTCCGCTTGCAGACGGAAAGAGCTTGTGGATAACTGCAATAAAGCGATCAATCTCGAATCTTTCAAAACACATATATAGAAAGTGAGGTTCTAAAACAGACAACTGATTATATGTTTAACTGTAGTTATGAGATACCTACAGGAAAATAACAGAGTCAGTTTGAAGTTTTATATTTTACCATCGAAAACTATCATTAATAACGTTACTTAGTTCCAAAATTTTGTTTACGTCTCCTTGGCCGCGTTAGTTGGCAATGTTTATACGATATAGCTGGAGCTGTAACAATTTTAAAATATAAGTCTTGGTATGGCTTTTTTTAAACCTATAGGCAAAGATCAACTAACTTAATTGACTCTCAAGCTTGAACTTTATTTAATAACAAACAGGCGAACCTGGTATTTTACCGTTATTTCAAAATTAACCGACTTCTTTCTAGTTGAGAACTATTAATGCAATCAGTACAAGACTTAATGTTGCGAGTGTATAAAACGGTTCTAAAAACACGACAAGCTAGCCAGTACAACTATTGCTGATTAACAAATGGCAATAATAAAAGTTGAAAGGAGTATTATCGCTTTGAGTGGTAACTAACTCCACAATCGGACCAAAAAAGAAACAAAATTTGTGACAGAAATATATTTAGTATAATTCATATGTACTGCTTTATGGGAAGTTTAAACTATATAACGTGTTGCTCGACGAAGTATTGAAACAAATACAATGTTGTGTTATGTCCACTAATCTTCCATGCAAAAAGTAGTCTCTAAAGATGGTTAAATCCAAACTAAAATGGACATCAAGAATTTGTAATGAAGCTTTCTTTTCTCTCTATGTGCTGATGAGTCTGAAATGGGATACTGCCCAGCGGTACCTTTGATAGGCTTGTGAAAGAGAACTATTGTCTGAAAGTGAAAGAGCAATATTGCACCACAAGAACAAGAACGTTATATGACATTGTAGCATCTAAACTGATCTAACTATATTAACTATACTCTTTGACTAAAACCACTTTTTATTACATTTTGTGAGAAATTTATTTAAAAAGGAAAACATCGAACTTCTAAGTGTTAGCAGGTGCATCAAACGTTTTGCCCTGAAAAGCATATGAGAAATATAGTTAAAATTTAAATTAATCACAAATTCAGATGTGTTTGCTCTTGTACTAAACAATTGTCGCCGATTACGTGCTGTTATAGAGTTCCACTCCAGACACGCTTAATACTCTCAGTTCTGTTTTCGTTCGGCTTCCAGTGCACATAATACAGAACACAAGCGAGAGATGCTAACTCAACCAGCTGTTCCTCTCGATAAGCCAATCCTGGCTCTCGTTCTTGTGTTGGCGTGTTCCTGCTGATCCATCAAGCAGTTTATGATCGTGAACAAAGACTGAAGCCATAGTCTGGGTTTATTGTTTAACGGAAACAAAGCCAACAGCCAAGGCGTTTGAATAACGGTCAACAATGAACTGTTTACATATACGCCGACTCTCAATTTCATTTCGTACCGATATCGTGCATGTTGTTCTAACATCACCGCCACAGCTGATATCTGACTATCACAACGCATTCGACAAGAGATGTATAATGTCTCGCTTATCTTGTAAGCAGATAGAAACTCAGTAGAAATGTAAGGATTCGAGTAAATTAATAAGAAGAAAGAACACCATATTTACTCAGTTGGTAAACTACTAGAACGTAGCTACACGGTAACAAGTAATTTAGAACATTATGTGGTGTTTCGCCCATATATGGCCATGGGATTCAAGTCCTCATTTTGTCGCTTCTTCGAGTTCAAGCTTGAATTTCGAGTGGAAAAAGTTCTGTGTTGTGGTAAACATTACTAACGGTTAACTGAAGGAAGGAATATTTGTCAAGAATTTTAGGGTTAAGGCCTTTTTAGAAGTAGCACGACCTTGCAGATAAGTTTATTCAGTAAATTGAATAGTAAACTACACAAATCCAGACAAGAATATTCGAAATGATTTAAGAGCAACGATGGAGCAACATAATAAATACCGCCTTTGAAAGCAAATTTTAGTAAATATAGGACGAGCATGTTTTAACTTGATAGACCCGCAGGAAATCCCGACATATATACGTGCAGCCAGTTCACTGGAATTACTTCCAGTTCCCGAGTGGTCTGCGACACGTGACTCGAATTTTAGACGTGCTTCATTGCATTTATTAATTTTAATATTAAGTACAGTGTAGTGGAGATAAACCGCTGATTTAAAGGCAATTACTAAAGAAGTGACGCCACATCCTTCCTTTTATTAATTATTATAAAGAAAATACTGTGACGGTTTTGCTTGAAATGACAAGTTTCCTTTGACGTCTAGCGGGAACTTTTGACGTTTATCAAAACCCATCTGTAAAACACAGTTCTGATATTCAGTTTCGATAACTGTTTGAACCGCTTAAGATCTTTACTAGTGGTATTGGTAAAGGTTGACTATTGATTTGATCACAGAGAATATTTATTTTTTTAAGAATAGAACGAAAAATGTAGAGTTACCACAGACAAAAGAGAACATGTAAACACGCGTGCTTAATGACGGTGGATTTGACACAGAAAGAAAGCAGCGGAAACCTGCCTTTCGGATGAAAATCGAGGACCTCTTACGATCCTATCCATTTGTTTATAGTTTTTTAATATCCTGTTTTATTATTAATGGCGTGTTTTTGTGTGTGCAATTAGCGAAACAGTTTCCCCTTATGAGCAAACTAAGTATTATGACGGTATGGTTATTTGCATTACATGTACATGTACTCGGTGAATAGAATCGTTTTATCATCTTGCAATAAATATTATGAAAAAAGAAAACAAAGTTTAATTGTTGTAATAGTGTTCTATCACAGCTTATAATGACTGCACTATGTACACGAACAAGGAAATGACTCAATTTGCCGGACTTACAGCCTGGTACAATCGTTATCTTTGTCTTTCCCAATGCATGCAAGAAACATGTACAGAAAATAACTACAGTGTACTGTCTACATTTACACTCGCTAAGGTGTGTCTTGATGAAAAGCAACATGGCGCCCAATTTATTGTTATTAAACCATTAGGTTCACTTGTTGAAGCCTGAGTTCTTGCAATTGAAAGCCATTTCCTTTACAAAGATAAGATAAGATCATTTATTTAACGTCGAAAGCGTGGGGAGTGGTTTCCCTATCTCCCGAGCCATTGGCTCATGTTAGAAAACAGCGACTACCTAAAACATACAACTCCCTTAATGAAAAATTATACAAACTTACTCTGGTAATCGAACAATCAGTATGAATCAATACTTGATGAGTAGAACAGAACGCAGAAATAAACTGACTAAAGCTAAAATATAACTAAACAAACCTTCCACTCTCACGGCGAAAACATAACACATCAACTTTCAGTTGATTAATCCATAAACAGAACAGAATTTACTTTTGAAAAATATCTAGACAAAAAACCGACAATAGAGAAAAGCAACGAGAAAACAATATTATCAAACAGAACAGAATAGTTTATTGTTTGAACGTCAGATGAAAAGCGATCGAAACGTTAGCTTAAACCTACCACCCACACGGCGAAAAGCATAAACATCAACTTCTAGTTCATTAAATCAATCTTATGTTATACCTACTACGTGTGTTCTAAAAGTAGTTTATTTGGAATTCCTGTTCTCAGAGCCACGCTCGCAGCGTGGATGGAATAGCTCCCAGGACCATTGACAGCCACATTCAAGCTGCGTTGACCCCCGGTTCGCAATTCCGGTCTCAGAGGGATCACGCTCACCAGAGGCGAGATTCTAGGGATATGGCCCTCCCCAGGACGAAATATCTAGTTATCTCGTCCCCCTTTGGGAAAATTGAACTCTTTTAGTCTCTAAAGCCAATTTGGAAGAAATTGTTACCGGCATTCCCAATACACTCACATTGAAGCCTCAGTGCGACATCCCTGGGCTGGTTTACATGAAACATGGCTTTCGGTACATTGTTATGAAACCGCTGCAAAGTAATATCGAGTTTCGAGCATATTCTAAACCTCCTAAATTGTATATATTCATAATGAATCCATGTAATTATTTAAAACGTTTTATACTTTATAGCCTTTGAGTTAAATGTGACAGTTTTTAGAAACCAAACGTTTTCGACTTTAAAAGTCATCTTCAGGGATTATTGTGGCCGCTGTTGATGTTTGAATTATTATTTTAAGTCGAAAACGTTTGGTTTTCTAAAATCTTGCTTTTTTCTTTTTTCCTTTATCATCAAACTTCTAAACAACGCAATCATAGTTTTCAAAGTTTTTGCTCATCAAAAATAAGCTACTACTCTTCTCTATAGTAATTGCTAAGATGTTTCAATTATTGTAGAAAGTGGTGCATTATGGAAAGGTTTTCATTTATCCTGAAATTCTTAATTTCTACTGTCTATTTAAAATATTGCTTTCAGTTTTTAGCGCACCAATGCAGGTAGGGCCATCTTTCTTGTTGCTATGGCAACTACCCCTTCACTTCTCTAAATCTGTTTCTATATGTCGTTTCAGGTGCAGAATCTGTTTGAATTGATCTTTTAGGTCATATTGATCATTTTAACCAATTTCTAAGAAAAAATTAAAAGAATGGTGGAAATGATAAAATATATCCTGTTGCTGTGGAAACTACGACACAAGTTAGAAAGTTAAAACATTGTTTATGACGTCATGATGACGTCATGAAAGTTTCAAGACACATGTTATGGTACTATATTGCCTTTATCTAACGTGGGAACACCAATGAAACTTATCCCAGACCTATATGTCGAAGAACAGTCACATAAAGTCAAATAATAAAAAAGGTGCATAACCACATTCTGTGACGTCATTATGACGCTATAGCCAATTAGTAAATGTTACAACCAAATTCTTGTAGAACTTGTCATGCTTAACAATCTTTCAGAGTTTCATTCTATTACGATTAATCGTTAAAATAGTCCTGGAGGGAAGGGGGGATTCCACCCACTCCCCAACGCGAGAAGGCAAGTCAAAAAGCCCTTTAATGAACAGTGGCATGCTCCAAATAGCAAAGAACGAAATGCATTGAGGGAGTTGAAAATAATATAAGTACCGTTTGCAACATATTTACAGGCAGTTTGATTTAAGCTTTTCCTAAATTCCTATCAGTCTTTATTCCACCAGTAAGAAATACATACCAATTGTTACATGCTAAAAGTGATTAAAATACAATTGAATGAAACTAGATATAAGAACTTGAAGCTGATATGATATATAATCAGCATTCTTTAGCTATCATTACTTATCATTTGTTATTATTACCTATCCGTATCAAACTCTTTACTGTAGTTCACCCAAGACACTTCATCCTATAAACATATACCATATTTGCAAAAACAATCTGTTTCAGGCTATGAGACATTTCAAAAGGCTCCATTGACCATGTCAGTAATAATCGCACTGCTAAGACTTTCTTCCAGAATAATTCACAACCGTCAATTTGCTAATGTGATTGTTATTGTTCATTGCCGGTGGAGACAGAACGAATATAACAATAATAACAATAACTTTAGTATTAATTATTATTAATAATAATAATTATTTAATTATTTATTAGTTCAGTATAACAAAATATCGTAATGGTAATGGTACATATTGCATTTAAAACCGTAGAAAGTAACGTAATGGCATTTCGGACGACGACGGTGCTTTATAGCTTTGTTCTTGTAGTTATCACTTGGCCAAGTAATGCATATGGACGGCAGTCGCTTACCCAAGCAAATCTTCTGTTCCGAACCGGCCATTGGGAACCGCAAACAAGGGGGGCAGCGAAAGCATTACAAAGGCTGCATAAAGAATCCTTACGTGCCCGCGACATCCCCATCCCTGGATCAGTGTCCCTCGCGCGCGAAAGATCGCAGTGCCTGGAGGCTGGCGATGCACAATGGGATTGCAGCATTGCAGGTGTATCCAATGTGTATGCGCTGTCAATGTCATGGCTGCAACAAATTTGTGTGCTCGTAATTTTACGATTTTATTCTTGTTACTTCGTCTTTTATTTTATATCCACATCGATTCTAATGAACCTAAGACTACGTTTTATCGACTCAAGAGTGTTGGAAACCTTTACGAACAATTATTTCAAAGTAAAACCGGAGGACGGCTTCCAAGACGACCGATAAGCGCTTGGACAAAACATGGCCACATCTGCTACCTTCTTCCTGAAAAGAAAGACATCACAGTGTGCATGGATGTGCAAACAAATCCCGGGCCAGACAGTTCTTTTAACAAGCATTATATCTCAAACCAGGACCGGACATTTCTCAGTCAAAATCTTCATTACAACATGAAAGCTACAACCTCAAATGCAACCAGTTACCGTTATGTTATGCATGACAATGGCTTTGTTCAACAGTTGCACTTATCGACGCTGAATGTGCGTTTGTTCAGTAGGTGGTATGTACCGATCTCTGCCATCTCACTTCATCCAAGTATGCAAGTCGGCAAGGCTTGCCCTTGCAGATCTCAGCGTCGTTATCGAGGCAGGAGAAGCGGAAAGAAAGTAAGGCAAAGAGAAGCAAGGAACTCATTTAATATACAATCCTTCATAACACCTTCGACACAAAGATATCAGAAATTTGCATCTAAGTCAACCCGAAATTACAATAACCTTGTACAGATTCCTCTGAATTCGACCCCTTCAAATCATGGGCCGCGATTGCGTTTCGCTATGTGGAATGCGCGCTCAATCAAAAACAAGATATCCTCCGTGTGTGATCTTGTCTTGTCTAATCACCTTGACATTCTGGCTGTTACTGAGACATGGTTAACAGGAAATGATTGTTTTACCATTGCCGATTTGATGAACACTCTACAGGATTATCATATTTATAGTTTACCAAGAGCAAGCAGGGGTGGAGGGATTGCGGTTATTGCACGCAAAGGACTTACAGTTAGACAAACGGAACACTTCATCTTTTCATCTTTTGAGATCCTTGATTTAACCATTACGTCTGGAAACAAAATGTTTCGCCTTCTTACAATCTACCGGCCACCACCATCGAAGAAAAACAAACTCACTGTGGCAAGATTCAATTCTGAGTTCTCAACACTTCTTGAAGAACTTATGGCTACACCGCAAAAGTTTGTTTTATCGGGTGATTTCAACTTTCATGTAAACAACTCTACTGACATTCAAGCACAGAACTTTACTGATATGATTGAATCGGCTGGTCTACTGCAGCACGTCACTGGTGCTACACAACGGCGAGGACAAACCCTTGATCTTCTCATCACTCGCTCAGATGAAGACCTAATTTCAAACATCAGAATTCTATCTGAAACATCGTCTGATCATCAACCTGTCCTCTGTAACATCGATCTTCCCCGCCCGCGTCCATCACGGAAAATGGTTACATATCGAAAGATTCGAAACATCGACATTGATAAATTTAAAAGTGACATTGTTATTTCTTCACCTATAAGTAAGACTGGAATCGAACTGGATGCCTTAATAACAAACTACAATGCTACGCTTCGTTCGCTACTTGACAAGCATGCTCCAGAACAGTCAAGGGAAATCACTTTAAGACCACATGCTCCCTGGTATACTGATGAGCTGCGGGAACTTAAGCGCAAGAAGAGATGTTTGGAGAGAAGATATTTATGTACCAAATTAACTATTCATAAGCAGATCTACCAAGATATATGCACCAAATATACTCAACTACTGGAAGCTACCAAAGCTAATTATTTTAAGCAGAAAGTTACAGGATCAAACCAAAAACAACTGTTCAAATTTGTTGATGAAATGTTTAATATTAAAACTACTCCACTTCTGCCGAAACACGTATCTACAAAGGAACTTGCGGAGAGGTTCAGTAAACATCTTGAGTCTAAGATTGTCAACTTACGGTGTGAATTGTTTGAAATCATGGGTCCTAACGCAACTGACTGAAGCGTATACCGGATAGAACGGCTTGTTTCGGCACAGTTCTCAGTCGGGTACGGTTTTGGAGACAAGAACCGAGTACATTTTTGTCGCCAGCAGGTAAACTATGCCAAATCGCGCGATTAATTTTGCTGACAAATACACGACGGAATTCGTATGCACAGTTCCCTTTCTTGATAAGAATGGTCACTGAAAGAATTAGAAGATAATCTCCACCAAAATATTTTACACTTTATTATTTCAGTATCAGACGTCTGTATATGCGTAGACACATGAGCGGTATGTTACCTAATACATGTGTATGATTACAAGCTATTTCATAAAACCAAATGTTCTAGTCAGCATGCAGCCTAGCAACTGGGCTAAGCTATGAAATGAGTACCAGCAAGTGAACTCTTTGTATTTTCTTGAGTATTATCAAACATTTAAACATGCAAACTGATGAAAATGTACAATATATAAATACTTCACAGTTTCTTCCAGCTAATTCACGTATAAAGATCAAACTAACCAACAGCATTGAAAAGAACAAATATTGTAGTGAGGCATAAAATGATTTCCTAATAAATACATCTATGTTGATAACATGATATTTTCAAAAATGTAAAAACTAAAGACATTATGAATCATCTTTGATCAAACAGACAATCAAAAGGTCTCTACTCTTGTGAAGCAGTTAACTTTCCTAAAGCAAAGACATATACATCTAAGTTCACTTGAATCGTCTTTGATCAAACCGACAATCAGTTTTTGAGTACTTCGGAAGCGTTGGCAGAACAACTACAATGACTAGCTAGTTCGCATTCCGTAAAGAGTGGTTTAAAAGAGCTCAAAAACAACAAATCAAGAAAAATTAATTAGTTTTCATGGTGATGTCAATCCACTGCACAAAATCTCTCACATCTGCATATACTCCGGGCTTGTTCTTCCTCGCACATCCCACTCCCCAGCTCACGACTCCCATCAGCATCCATTGGCCCCTTTTCTTGAGGTTCTGACACACGAAGGGGCCTCCGCTATCACCCTTACAAGAATCAATCCCGCCTTGCGCATGCCCAGCACAGATCATCCGGGAAGTCACCTTGTTTCGCTTACTATAGCTCTTTACACATGAGCTGTGGCTGATGACGGGAACTCTGGCTTCACGCAGGTGATTCGACAGCCATCCATTTTCATCTGTTCTACCAAAACCAGTCACGTGACAGGCTGTGCCGACTTTAAGGGGAGTACTTTTTGTTGGTAGACACACGGGTCTCATG
>JANVCH010144056.1:0-12676 GCA_025505405.1 Epizoanthus rinbou | reverse complement strand
AGTGTTTCTTTATTATTCTAATGATGCATCGGAGGTATACGATTAAAATACAAAGCAAGAATTCTCAAGAGTATTGTCACGTGATGTCCATGATCTGAAATGGGACAACAAACCCCCAATCGAAAGAGGTGTATTTCAAACATACAGACGACTTTATGTTTCTAAACCTCAGCCTGAGGTTGCTCTTATTCTGTTCTTACGTTTTGGGCAGTTTGAGCCGGTTGTTCTTATAAAGTGGTTCTTCTAAAAGCGTGTAAAATGTGCGAGACCCCCCTTCATCCACCACCCCGTCTGTCTTGTATGATTCACCTCCATTAAGTGTTATGTCACTAAGTCACTATAGTCGTACTTACGTACGTGCACGTATCTTATTTCCCATTAAACAGCTGAAGTGAAAATAGAGATGACCAAGACGGGTCAGGCTATTGCTTCTGTTGCGTTATCAAACGGGGGACTGGACGCTACAAGCTCTCTTAACCGATTACCAAGACGCGCAGCACGCTCTCTGTCAGCCGACGATAAGGAGAAAGGGGCAACGTTGCCTAGAGACAGCTCCAGCATTCGACCAGCAAGTCCCGACAAACGCTCCAGAAGTGGATCCCACCTAATCCAGGGCAGACCACTGCCTGAAACCCCGGTATCAAATCTGAAAAGACTCTCGAAAAGTCTCGATAAATTACGTTTCTTCAACACATTGCCGGGGAGATCGAAGGGAAACATTTTGGGTCGTTCCAGGCCCCTCCCAGTTCCACCACCGGGCTCACTTCCTCCCTTGAAAAAGTCTGCCAGTATCGGAAGTAATGTGAATAACATCTTCCATCCATCACATAACCCCGGCCATACGTGCGAGCCACCGACACTTCCGCCGCGGAGAGGATCCGTCGACACGCAGAAAAAATTCTCCCTCTCGCACAGACACTCTAAATCTCTTGACACTATCTTCCTTCTCAAAGAACTAGACTGGAAAGCAATTGATATCTACCATTCGTACGAGAGCGTTCACGGCAGCAACCAGAGCGTGGAGTCGCGTTACGCAAGCGTGGATAGACGAATGCCATTAGCAGATCCTGCGCATGCGTGCGAAGACGACCGCCCTTCGAATGATACCCCGAGCTCTAGCGAAGCCGATGTGGAGGTTGATGGCGATTTGGATGAGATATACGGTGAGCATCCATACGCCAGCGTAAGTGATGAAGAGCGATCCAAGCTAGGGAGTTTTACCAACAGCGATTTTGACGACAAGCGGAACCTTTCTGAAAGCGAGGTTTTGGAGCCTTTGTCGGATTCGACACTGTCAACGCTTGGTAGCGACCTGACAACTTCTCCTTATGCTTCCGTTAGGATAAGCCAGATTCCCGGATGTGGATCCTCACTCGATCGTTCACCGCAGGACGATCAACACATCTACTGTGGAGAAGTGTTTGAAGACACGGGTGCAGCCAGTAATGATTGCGGTTCTTCCGACAGTCTCCCCAGGCCAACTCGCCCCAGCTCGCACGGATACCTCGAGATAATTCCCGGTACAGATGAATGCACGTTGCAACCTCGGAAAATATCGGGAGGGTCGCAGTCGAGCGTTCATGGTTATGACCAGGTTCATTCAAGTGCTGACGAGTCAATTGATGACACCACCGTTGAGCCCAATGGAAAACAAAGCCCAAAGCGTTCGAGTGGAGCCAGCTATGTGGAGATTATTCCTGATTTAGAAGCAAACCAATCCTCTGTAGTACCGAAATTCACTGCCAATGAGGACACTGATTCTAATATGTACCTCGAAATTATTCCAGATGAACACGCCCCGGCAACGGTTAACACTACTGACACCGACCAGAGACATAGTTATCTTGAGTTATTGCCCTGCGACAGGTCTAGTATTGTATCTGAGACCAGTTCTGGATATGCTCGGCCTTTCGACGTGATGTCACCCGAGTCATTGCCACATGCGAATGACTGCACGTCAGAAAACACTGATAGTCAGGTTAAACCCACGATGGAGGGGAATTACGACAATGTTACTGATTCACAGAGAAATCACTTGACTACCGGCAACCTTTATGACCAACGCCGTAGCAGTATAGAACAAGAGCCGAATATTTTGTTGAATGGTAAAACTTCTTTAGGAATCTACGATAATCTACCTCCAAAAATAAATGACACTATGGACCAGAATTCCAATCCTACCACGAAAGATTCGACTGGAATTTATGACAATCTATTTCCAACAGAAGCTGTCAACATGGGATTTGAAGACTCTGAACGCTCTTCGCCTGCTCCTTGCGACAGGAATAGTGACGTCAGTGACCAAGATAGTGACGTCATTGATGTAGCAGTTCACAATGGGCGTTCCCATTCATATTTGCAGGGAGTTGAAGAAACCGAGTCGCGTGCTTAACACGGCATCAGTTGAGTGTCACCATAAAATATACAAGTGAGTTAGAGAGCAAACAAATTTGTCTTTCACGCAATACAGGTTAAGAATCACACCGGCACATTAGGCAAGTTTGGATAAGTACAAAACATCTCTTGCTTCCCAGGAATTTTGGTCAAAAGAAGCCAACAAATTGTAAAACAAAAAGTGACTGTCGACTGCATGAGCTAACATATATGTACATTATATAATCTCATTGTTAATTCAAATCAGTTTCCTCGCCTTAATTTCTGGCTGCCAATTTGTTTGTGGAATTTTAGCTTTTCGTCGATTGGACAAACCCGACAATGCATCGCAGGGTAAGAGATAACAACTCCATAAGAAATCCCCTCAATTTAAGTCAATTTTATTATAATAAACTTTTTCAATTACAGAGAAAAATGTGGGAAACTGCCATGTCAACTACCTGCTGACACCACCATCTGATGTCATGGGATATAAATGAGACATTTTAAAACCTATTTTTGTTTCTTCGTGAATTCGTGTATCATTCGATCACCACTGAAGTGGTGACAACAAATTACTGTAAATCTTCGTTCATTATCACAATAGTCCAGTTTCGTATTCGCAATTTCTCGCTGATTACAATGACTACAGACTCATTTGTACAGTGTTAGCCTCGACTAGGTGTTAAATATTCACAAATACCAGCGAGAAGGAGTAAAGTTGCACCTCCAACAATACACAGAATTGTAAATAGCTCGTATCTCCGTTGGTATTTTTGAATATTTTACTAGTTATTGAAATCAGCGGCAATTGAGAATACGAAACTGGTCTATTAGTGTCAAAACACTCGCCCATTATCTGACTGCAGTTGTTAAAAATGTTTTGGCAATTGGTTGAATGACAGAAGTTTGAGATCAGGTGGGGGGTCCAAATACCCCCCCCCCCTATGCCTTTAACCTTATTCAGACTGGGGGCACAATTTTAATCTCTTACATCTCCAAAACAGTTTGAACTGTAGACACCAGTGTCGTTTCATGACTTTTTCCAATATTTATTAGGGATCAATTTGGTATAATCAATACATCACCACATATTATTTGCCATGGCAACCAAATTATGGAACAGTGCTTTGGCCAATTTCAGTCTGTAAATATTCTGTATTACGTTTTTCCTGCTTTTCTTGTTTTAATTTTGCAAAAACAGATTTGTTAAGGTACATTAAATACAGTATGTACAATAATTCCAGTTGACCAATGACTAATGAGTCACAGTACATGTAGGCTTTAATACTGCAGGAGTAACGTCAAGGCCTTATATCTTGCAAGGGGCAAAGAGGAATGAATCGAATGGGATGCCTCTTGCAACATTATGATGTCATAATAAAAATCCAAGATGGTGGCCATTGAAATTCAAAATGACGGCCTTATGGCGTCATGTGACATCACAGGCAACTTTTTAAATTACCAAGAGATTTGTTTCGTGTTGCTTAATTACTGCTACCAGTTTCACATTTGTATTATTTATAGTTTCAGAGTTACAGAGGTGGGAGCAATACCGCCCTCCCCACCAGTCCCAGGAACCAAAAAAAACCAGTTTGAATAGGGTTAAGGGTTAAATATTGTTATATAGATATAAATCATTCATATAATAACTTACCCTACCTCCATTATTGCCTTACCTGCTTTAGCAAATCAGCCTCGGCAGCACACACTCCAAAAGCATCGAAAGGACTTCTCACAGCCATAGGTGTTGACATGTCCTTCTCTATCATCCTCTCATAATACGGATTCTGCAGACTACCAGTGCTGCTTTTCCTGGTACGAGAAGTGAAGAACTTCTCATCATCATCAAATTCAAATGGAAAGCCAGATGATTTAGGCTTCACATTAACACCAGATGCAGTAGAGCTGAGATCACTACCATCCATTGACACAGCCCTGAGATCAGCTTGAATGTGTTCCAGACTACTTGCCATGTCCAGTTCCTGGGTATATGACTGAACAATCTTGTAGCAATAGTTACACACACGTAGTCCACCTATGGATGATGAGTTCAAGGGAAAGCAAACACTTGGCCACTGCACATGTTATAACTGCCAGCTATTTTAAAACCCTCAGAGTGGCCTCCCAATGTTTACACCTTTCTACATGTAACTTTCTAACCATTAAAGATATGACTGCAAAATTTTGTGGCCTAAAATTTATCAAAACATTTTTGTGTATCCGTCAAAGGCACCTTAGGCTTAATTAAAGCTGTGAATTTTTGTTACTTGAAACACTGTGTGAACATGGTTGGCGCAGTCGGTAACATCTCCGACTCCCAACCAGAAGGTCCCAGGTTCAATTGTGACCTTCTTTCGCCACACCGTCCGTCCATGGACAGGGACGTTAAGCCATTAGTCTAGTCTCTCGACATTCTATCAAGGGACTTAAAAGAACCCACATATTTGTCGATAGGAGTAGGCTAATGCCGGTGTTGTGGTTTGTATACTGAGAGCACTACTCTACGTCTCAGACAGAACTGTTGTGAACCACATTAATTCAGCAGTCTGGCTAAGTCCCTCAACTGCTGAACCCTTGTACTTCATGTAAACAGGTTGCTGAACAGCCCCGTGGGGATCACCTGTATATATCTGTATCAGTATCTGCAAATGTAGTTTATAAGCTGATTTATAAGCTAATTATTGTACAGTGACCAGGTTCTCAAAATGAGTGTGGCGACCCTTTTTTCTTTCCAGATTCTTGCTATTTACAACAATGTTGGACAAATAATCTGGAAATTTAATGAATTGTTTTTTTTTGGAAGTATACGATTATTTTAAAATATACGAAACGAATACTCGAATATTTCAGCTGTGAGAGACAAACATTTAGGACAGATTCTGTAATATTATTTTCAAATACCGAACAACTATAGTCTTTAACGGCCTTTTTGTTATTTTCACTCAATTAGAGAGAACATGTGATTAGCTATCAACACCGACATTTGGCAGTTTATGATCGTTTGAAAATGCTCAGCTATTCAATTTCTGGGAAAAACGAATTCGCATAATTTGAAACACTTTACTAAAATGGAGCACGGAGACTACCTTTGGAGTACTCGCATTATGGTCAACAAACGAGCAAAGTTTTACGAAAATATATATGTGGGCTTTTATTTCGGAGGAATGACCTTGAACGTAAGATCTAGTGACCCATCGAATTAACGTCCAAAATTAGTCACACTCCATTGGTGATACTATGAGTATGATGAACATGATAGAGCATCTGACCAGCAATCAGAAGGTCATTGGTTCAATTCCCGTCAGTGACTCAGAATTTTGTTTTTGAGTTTTTAGCTTGAGGAGTGTCTCTTACTTTCATTAGTTTACCTGTTTTAATTTCAAGTTAAACCTACCGAATCCCAAAGACACCATTGCAATGGCCGGGTCAATATCAACTCCCCAAGCAATCTCAAGTTTGTCAATGTCTGCAAATAAAGCAGATGTGCATATTACATATAATATCTCTAGTGCTAATTGACTTAGCATTTAGCGTAAACTTATCGCAGATCAATGATAGAAATTTAGGGAAGCTATTAGCTAACTTTTTCAATTGCACTGTAAATAAATGAACACACAGGAATAGCTGGGGTACTATCCTACACCTATGGCATCCTATTGATCAATACAAGTTCAACTCGCTCACGGAGACTTACCAAAGTCCAGATCGTAATAAAACTTGAGAGCTGAGAGACTTCGGTGTACTACCATGTTCCCCCAGGGCTGGTCAATCTCGATGACTGCTTCTCGTTTAGCTATTACAAAAAGAACAGTGTAAGGCATCTATTGCACAAAGGAATACAGCAACTTAACAAATGCAAAATAAATAACATACGCTGGAAATGGAGGTTACATCATGGAAAATGTGTGCATAAAATTTTTACTCACGAGTTTGAAGTATCATAAAATGTACGAGTGAGTCAGCGAGTGATTGAGCGAGCGAGTTGTGAATACATGAATGCTTCTACTAGTGAATAATATTCGTAGAAAGCGTTCTTCACGCTGTAATCTGTTTAATCTATAACAAATGAGATTGCAAAACAAAACATTTTGCTTCTCGCACCGTTTGGTTCGCGGCACTGTCTTGGAGAAACCACTGTATTGTCTTTCTCTTGAAAACCTAATTTGCATAACTTGAATCTCATTAACAGAGCGCGTTAGTTTGCTGTTGGTCCAATCCGCAAATCCGGCAAAGACAAAACCAATTTTCCTTTATTGTCACAGCACTACAGGATTATCCTTGAACTTTGATTCGCTAGGCGGACACAAAGGTCAACCACAAACTCTACCCCCCTGGCTCCGTCCTGGGTTTTACTTGAAGCCGACCATATCTGCATCTTTTATTTCATTGCCTATTTGGCAATTGCTTTTCCGTTGAAAATCCTCCAAGCCTTGGTTGATCGTGTTTCAGCAATTCTTCAACACCTACTCGAAAGGCTGCTTTCCTGTAGTGCACCATGTCTCTGAGCCATACAAATGTCTTGACTCCCGCTATAACGTATTCTGATTCTAGTTGAGCCATATGTGATTGTGGATTCCCCAACCAGTCTGACAGGTAATTGCTGCTCATGTTTTGCCTACTCTGGACGGTACAATGGATATCTCACGGCCATTAACTACCACCTCCCTCCTGTACAGTGTTGCCCAGGTAGCAGTGACCCTGTTGACCTTCACTGTATACGCTGTAGCTTGATAGGATCTTCCTAGAAAATATTATAACAGCTCTAAATATGACTAAAGGTATTAAGGTATGCAATCACCTCGGTCAGCGGATTCTTGTTCAGCCCCAAGAAGAGTACCACACATTGTAACACCTTCAGACTCAAAGATGGCCTGGGGATAGTCTCGCAGACGGCACTACAGAGAGTTACAAAGTTACATTAATAAGTACACATTCACATCACCAGCATCTCAATCCCGACACTGGCAGAGTCAGCAACAAACCTCGACTAGAGAAAGCAATAACCCAGACCCCCCCCCTAAGAAGCTCGTGCTCACGAATCATGTACCACCTCTGCCCCCTGCCAACGTTCAAATATACTTCACCGTCCCAACTGCGTTTTTCCGATCCAGGGCTCATTTGGAACATTCTATATGTTACGAGCACATGTGGCACGTCGATTGCGATTCTACTGCCAGTGGTTTAGATAGTGGGAAAACGTTTTCCTACCTGATGAGATGTCAGGGTTCCTTTGACAGAGCGGCACCACAGTGTTGTGAAATTGAGATCTGCATCAGGGAATGGGCTGAAAGGTGCAAACAACACTTTATTTGTCAGTTTAATATATCCAATGTTTTGTTACCGTCTGATTGTTAATCACGCTGATGCAAAAATTTCAGAGTGGGAGAAAACATTTGTCACGTCGGCTTTAAAAATGAAATGGCCTACAGATGGTACAACACAACGAAACGCAAAGCAAAGCAACGCAGCACAGCACAACACAACACGGCATAACACAACACAACACGGCATAGCACGGCATAACAAAACACAACTCGACATGACACAGCACGGAACGGCATAAGAAAACACAACACAACACGGCACGTCACAACACGACACGACAAGACACGACACGGCAATAACATAACTTAGTATACCTGTCAGCATCAAGATTCTTCATCATTGCCACCGCGTTCTCTTTCCCATGATAAGACTCATCCGCCAGTACTCTCAGGTCCAGACCCTGGAAACTCCACGTCAGCAGTGCGGTACGCATGGGCGCTCTAGAGTACAGGGCCTGAGTAACAAAGTGAGGTGTAACAGCACATTTTTACTCGCCTGTTCCCGAGAACAATAACTACAGGAATCTACAGCAAATGTATGAAACCTGCGGCGAAGCCTGGATCTGACATTTTGTTCTTGGAAATAGGCTCGTATTTCAGAAATGGGCTGTAATCTCGAGCATGCAAACCGTTTATAACTGAACGCTCAAACAAAGACCTAAACTTTGCCTGCATCCTAGTCGTACAAACCAGCACACCTTTGATCTCTTGGTATAGATTTCTGCACTTTTCTGCTTCAAAGACTCGTGTAGTCCCTCTTCTTTCTTCACTGAGAAAAATAAGAGAAATAATGAGAAAGAGAATGAGAATGAGAACTTGAATGGGGATGACAGTTCTTCAAGTGTAAGCAACGTTAGAGATAAGGTGAAACAACCAATAATAATAATAATAATAATATAACGCAAATGCGCTTTACATGTTGTAGTTATATAAAATAGTAAAATTGATAAAAAAAACAATTCATTAACTAACTATAACTATAAACTACCTAACAAAGTACTAACTAACTATCTATCTAACTATCTAACTAACTATCTAACTAACTAACTATCTAACTAACTAACTACATATGTGATATGTATATCACATATGAGGGCACTCATGTTAGTCTGACACATGCACGTATAAATAACGATTATATTCAGAACCGGGCATAAATGACATTAATTATCAAGCGCAAACAAACGTTCAGTATTGAAATAATAGCTTTCCAAACCTGTCAACAGATTTCCAGGTCGTTTACGTATCTCATTGAGTCTGGTCTGTAGTTTCTCTTCCCTCTCACGCCGCTGTTCATATTCATCCAACATCAGCTGGGTAAAGAAGGTCAATTCAACAAAGTTAACTTACTTCCAAACGAATTCCTTCAGTCACGCCATGACACTCAATTCACACGCATAAACACAACGTGACTCTCGTCAGCAATGAAAACAACAGCTCCTCGACTACGAATAACAAAGGAATATTAGATTAGCTCCGCTAAAGAAGTAAATAATGTTAAAACAGTTTTTCGATGAGGTGGCGTTTTCTATGAGCTGTTAGTCCATGAGACGCTAACTGTTTTATAATAAATCAAAGTCTTATGAATATGATTTTTATACTTAACTTCTCCGGTTCTACTAGATTTTCAATATCGTCGTCTGTCATCTCGACCGCCATCCATAAGAGCCTAAATGCCTTAGCTCCTAGTTATATGTCAGAGCTGATACATTACAAAATCTACACACGCTCACTTCGATCCACGTCTCAAGGACTTTTACATGAACCAAGATCAAATCTGAAGACATATGGAGACAGGGCCTTCTCGATAGCGGCACCCAAGCTGTGGAATAGCCTGCCTAGGGAACTTAGACTTGCAGCTTCTGTCAATATTCTTAAGAAAACTTTGAAGACATATATTTTAAATCAGCATATTAGGAGATTGTCATTTTATTGAGTAACATAGTCTAGAATCAATCTTAGTGTATTTGAATAGCTTTCTTTTGGTTATATTAGTTTCTGATACATATATATCCTATTTTAAATGATTCCGTAATTTCATTTCTAGATTTTTGATATAGTTGTGTAAAGCGCTTATAGAACAATTAGTGATTAGGCGCTATAGAAATAATGGTTATTATTATTGTTATTATTATCTTGGATTTTTTTCACAACAACAGGAATAATTCATTTATTAGGTGAGTTGAGGAACCAATCAAATTGCAGCATTTGCGATATATTTTGAATACATATTACAGATTAAAAGGTTTTCCTAATTTGTCAAAAACGAAAATCGTCAGCTATTTAAAAAACATTTCTTACCGCATAATTGTGACGTAACTTGACCTCAAATGGGTCATCATCCATCTGAACTATCAGGTTCTGCAAAAGATGAAAGAATTAGCTTGCAAGCGTAAGACTGCTGTATAGACTGTCTGAATGGCAGATATTCAGGTAGATGGAAACAGACTTGTATACGTATACGCACGCGAACAGACAGGTAGTAAGATAGGCAAGGAGGGAGGCAGGTAGACAGGCAGGCAGCCAAGCAGACCAGACACACAGAAAAACATACATACAGAAAGACAGACAGACAGAAAGACAGACAGACAGACAGATAGATAGACAGACAGACAGACAGACAGACAGACAAACAGACAAACAAACAAACAAACAGATAAACACAGACAGTCGTTAGACATGAAAACATAATAATACGCAATCTTTGTTTACAGACATGCATGGAGCCAGTAATAAAATAAATTGCAGTCAACGTCCTGGCGGACGGAAGCCATATGACTAAAAAAACTCACCTCAAAATGTAACCACAAGTCTGGTGGCAGGGGCTCAACGTAAGAAGCATCGCGAGGTGTTCTGTGCAGAGCTTTCAACATCTTAACAACGTTGACCAACTGGAGATAGATAGAACAAAAGTGTACCGTCATATCCTCATGCTTTCAAAGTAAATCGGCAAATATACGTACATGTAGCTTGTATGGTACTGGTCATAAGATTTATTCGATTTTAAAAATCGCCAAATACATGTAGGCTTTAATATTTAAGCTACGTGTAACTTCATGAGTTATACCCATAATTCAAACATACATTCGTTAAAATAAGAAATCCTCTTGCTCGAACAAATGCCACGTTCCAGTTCAAACATATATGGTTGGATTCCAGCCATACTGTATCGCCACCCAAAACAACAACATTCACAGCTCAGTAATACCAGGAGCCTGGGTCGTACTTATTGTGACGTAACCGAACAAAGATGGCGGAAATGAAATCATAAAATTGCGATTTTGATAGCCTGCTGCACAAAGCCCTTACAGTCGGAAATAAAAAAGAGAACAGTAATTTTCATACTATATTTATTGTATTCAATCTCGTAGAACTTCAGTCCTTTAATCTGCAAAAGTGTTCTTTTGCAGTAAAGGATCCCTTCGGTGGTAAACAAGAACATCGATGTCTTGCACGCAAAATTACCTCATGTGCTACCATTGCTGTCCATATGGTTAATTCAGAAACTAGAAATGTCATGTGGCTTTTCGAGGCTCTCCTAACAGTATTTCTTGTTTCAAATGTTTCCGAGGCTCTCCTAACAGTATTTCTTGTTTCAAATGTTTCCGAGGCTCTCCTAACAGTATTTCTTGTTTCAAATATTGCATAATTGTCTTGAAATTATGATATTTCGGGTCGCAAATTATACTCACCTGATCCCGGGAGGCAGCAAAGTCAAACTCGTAGGCAAAACTGATTTCTGTCGATACCACATTCACAACCCTGTTCATTGGAGAGGTGAGAAGGAAGAATAGTTTGTTTCAATTATTGAACGGCATCACAACCACATTGCGATCTAGAGGTACTGAGAAGAAGGAATACGGTCCATTGACTGTGTGAAGGAGCGTACTAACGAACAAACAAATGGAAGAACGAACTAAGAACGAATGAACGGAAGCCACAACTGGATAGAAGGAGGGGTGGATGGATGAATGGTTTAGCACAATAAAAAGAAAGACAAACGATAAATCTGAAGACAGACCACTAAAAAAGGTAAAGAATAGACAAATAAGTTCCGCGCGTAAGAACAACGGTGAGCAAATCTTGACATTACGTATAAAAAATGCAAGGCAAGATAACGTCTCTTGCATCCAGTCAAACGCTATGTTGGAATAGTGTGCTAAACAGCTGCCATGTGTGGATGTCACACTAAAATGTTCATGAACCCTTTCATCTGTTAAAGTTGTATGTTTGCGACTTTTGCCTCTCCCCTGTCTCTAGTATATGGGTTCAAATACGTAAATTCACAAAGATAACAAGTATTCAGGTGATTCCTTCGATGGACAGTATGCACAATCACAATCGTATTGGTTAACTAAACAACAGAATACTTCATTAACCAACGAAGATACAGTTATTAATGACGGGAATATTGAACTGAGCTCTTCCAGTCTTGCTTCACTTGAATTTAAATTTGATATGTAGAAACAACCAGATATCTTTGCACCCATAATTGTGTAGTAGTTGTTCTCGCATGATTCGGAATAAATTATCAAGAGCGAAAACTGCACTCGAGCTTCAGGGCCGTACATCTTTTCTATTCTTTGAATATTTCACTCGTGCATATTTCTTCCAAATTACGCCGTAGCTATGTGACTACATCTAAAATCCTACGAACACAAAGAAGACTGAAAACGGACAATCACAACAGGAAATGATAAGATGGGAATATCATACAGAGCAACGTTAGAAGGCGAGTTGAGATTCTTGAGCGAGCGTCTCAGGGAGACCAACTCTTGTATCTCTGAGGATCTGGTGATGGTTATGTCCTGCCGATGGAAAGAAACAAAACGGGTTATACAAGCTCTGTACAGGGAATGGTATACAGACCCGAGCTAACTCTACCAGTAATAGATTTCAATTTTTCCTTACTGATACAAATAATTATTTATCTTTCAAATTTTCTGGCAGAATTTTGTAGTTACCGGCTATTTCTC
>JANVCH010143945.1:0-12679 GCA_025505405.1 Epizoanthus rinbou | reverse complement strand
AGCATACGTTAAGTGGACGGTCTCTATGGCATTAAAGGAAAGTATACTTTGCTTAGCTCAAGTGTGACCACGGCCTAAAGTCCTCACTAACTACTTGTGACACGTTTCAGTTGGATGTGCAAATGACGTATCTCATTCTGTTAACGTTGTCATGATAATTATTACGCCTTGTGGAAAACTTTGCACTTGTTTTCAGCTAGCTACATGAATGGGGGTAAATGTTATAAATTTTATGTGTTTTACATGTGCATGTATGTTGCATGCCGTTAGTTTAAAATAAATTTTCAATTGTTGCAGATCCTAAGGTGCAAACACCAAACCACTTTCTGTTGAATGTGTTGCTGAATGCCCACCTACCGCTATGGACACCAACCCTACATGTCAGAGGAAGGAGTAATAGGTATGGAACTTGGGTTCTGCGGTGCCCTTCCACCTGGTTGCTGAATGGATTTCCCTACCTAAGTAAAGTTTACCTACAACTGCATACCTTTAAGTCTTGTGTGATCCCTTTAATGTTTTAAAAAGAGAGTTGATAAAACAAGTAAACCAAAAGCCTAACATATGCTATTCAACTATCAGATGTATTACCTATCACGTTTATTAGCCTCCTTAGGGCTTCCTTTTTTGGAACTGGGCTGATGGGGTGGGTGGGCGGCTTATTAGAGGCTGAGGCTTAAATCATTTTCATATTCTTTAGAAATTCATGATTCTTTTTATACATAATTTGGACATCTGATGATGTCTTCCAACTGCCGGAAAGATAATTTAAGGGTTACAAAGTTCAGCAATTTCACGTTAATGTATCAATATAAATTTGAGACAAATAATTTCACGAGCTTCCTTCCTGCTTCTTGCAATGTGGAGACTAAATCTATAGAACTTCCGATTGTGTTGTAAAGTCCATATACCCTTACGTGTACCTGTACCTGTACTATGAAATGTGCATGCTACATGTTTGTTTTTCGTTCATAGGTTGCAGTCAAACTGCACTCAGTTTTTCGACCTGCTCTGTCGACTTATGGAATATCTGACAGGTATGATGCTTGTGGTTTTCAACATGAACTTCGATTATTGTTGTGTTAATTCGGAGTCTGTTGTGTCATAATTCAGAAAATTCTTATGCCGCCATGTTCATTGCTGTTGAAAATGGTGTCAACGTGTATGGATGTGTTGCAATATACGTGCTTACATAATTATGTACAGATCTTTGTATGTATGTATGTACGTACGTACGTATGTATGTATGTATCATTTGTAAAAACTAGTAAATTGGGTAAAATCGCATAAGATTTTGTTAAAAGTTGGTTTTAAAAAGTGTAGTAACTCAAGAATTTCACATTTTCGCGATCATCAATACGTACGTATGTATGTATGTATGTATGTATATGTGTGTATGTGTGTGCATGTAGGTACGTATGTGTGTGTATACTTGTACACGTGTGTATGTACAGTTTTTTTTAACTTTGATTTTTTACTTGTACGTACCTACGTTTGCACTGTACACACGTATGAATGTGTACGTGTCCACGTATGTGTGAATTCGTATATTTAGTACCCTTGGTACACTGAAACATTGCACAGAGCTATACATTTCTCTTAAAGTAAGACATGTGACTGAGTATTTACTTGTTACAGTTGAGGAGCAACAGCAAATGAAAATCGAACCCAAAAAGATGATTGAGGACGAAATCAACTGGCTTTTGAATTTCGAATCATCGTGTAACCAAGGTAAGTATATATATAAATAGCGGGTGTTGTTTTTCAATGCCATTGACAAAATGTTTGCCATTAGTTGTAAGTGTATGGCTTCAATCAGCATCTCTAACGTCAACTTCAATAATTAAAAATGTAATTTTAAACTGCTGTATCAAGTCTTTCAAGAAAGAGATCAGTTAGTTAGTAGTAAATGTTAAAGTATAATAGAGCATCAAATTGTTCGACGTATGGTATCAGTAATGGTTTTGTGTCTATCATTTACATTTGTATTTGTATTTATATTTACAATTAGATGTATGATTACATTTACATTAATTTACATTTGAATTTTCCTTTTTATTTACATTTGCAATTCCGTTTATATTTACAATTGCATTTACAATTACACTTTACTTTTTCTTTTTCTTTTCTGTTAAGTGTATTGTATGGCTAATGGATTTCTTTATGATTTAATTCGTTTCTTGTTGTTCCCACTAGTTCAGTTCATTCAGTTTGGTTTGGTGTCAAATAATTATATTGCACTTCAATCGAAGCCTCTTCAGTGAAGTAAATAATAAGAAATTACCCAGTAATGCATTGCGAGGAAACATTTTGGGCAAATAAGTATAGTTTTACTTTTGCTTTTACTTTTACTTTACATTTGCAGTTTTATTTATATTTATCAGGATTGGTATTTGTATATTTACAACTAGGGGCCAATGGCAAATGCAGGGTTAGAAAAAGTGGAAGCACAACCTTCAATAGTTTTGTTTTGTCTCAGAGTGATATGATGGTTTGTAGGTATGCAACATATTTTACTGTTCTTTTGTAGAAAATGAATCACCTCTGCTGGCTGGCCACCTGAGGTTAACTCGTACACTTTTTACATGTGAAAGAGTGGAGAAAAGGGGAATGGGTAGGTGTACTTACGTTTAACTAAATATACCTAAGAGAAAGGTATATGTTCAAGGTGGGTGGGTCAATAAGTGAATGACATTTTTCTCTTTGTTAGAGCAACAGGAAATTAATTAAAATATTGGAAACGTGATATGCGAAGGTCTTCTTCATTTTGAAATATATACACCTACAATAAAACATCCCATTTGTTGATGAACAGACAGATAATGACATGGACGTATACATAGATGACCAATTTTACTGGACATACAACCTGGTCAAGAATACAATTGAAAGTTATGTATTAAAAAGGAAACAAAAACGATTGTCTCCATTTTTGCGTAAAGTTTTATCTTGTGTATGTATTCCTAGTTTCAACATATTCTGGTACACAGTTTTGCTATATTTACACCAGATCATTCTTCTTTAATGTCGTACCCCAGTTGATAACTAAAACTCGCCACAACTCAAACTGTTTCACTTTCTCTCAATAATTTGAATTATCGCGATTCTATCTACGATTTCGTAATCAAAACATAATTTCCTAAAACATCCACAGGACGTAATCTCGCTGTATAAAACTCACATGCTCTCATGTTCTGTTTTTAGGTCAAATGTTAATCCGGGATTTACTAGATGACTTCCTTTTTCCTGCTTCCAAACTGATCTTCGACACAAGAAGTACTCCATCCAAAGATACGATAATTGACGTGTACCCTAAGTAAGTTTTATTATTTGAGATGGACAGTCAGCTGAAGTTGTTTAGTACAGTAACTTAGTAGATAATCAACTAAAAGACACACAGAAGGCCATGAAGGCAGATGACAGGTTGGTTTAGAGATAGATATGAGTTACCATATTATATCGATTATGCTTTTCGATTATTTGTCATTGAGTAACATCAAATCCATGAACTGATGCAGAGATGACGAGGTTAGGAACTGAAAACTGTCAGCTGTGGAACCAATAAGAACTCTAGATATGTAGCAACCATTTCTATGTAACAAATGCAAGATTTGTTTCTACACTAATTCAGATGCAGCACACCCGAGTCACAGGTTGCAGCCTATGAGTTGTTGACGGAGTTGGCAGAAGAATGTGCAGAGAATCTATTCGATGTTGTATCTAAGCTCATTAGTATGCACCATACAGGGGACCCCACCACTGTCAAGGAATGGGAGGTAAGGGGATTACACAGGGAGTTCCACCTTTTTAAAAAAAAATGACAGTTACTGTATTAGGGTAGTTGTACCACACTGGGGACTTGACCACTGTCAAGGAATGGGAAGTAAGCATGGCTTTCTTTGTGATTGCATGGCGGCCGAAGTGGAGTAGTTTTGTAAGAACAAACAAGATTTATCAAATTTAACATTTATTCAATGTTTAGTTTCAGCCTCCTGTGTCACCACGCGCCATGTGTGGCTTTGTGGGATTAAGGAATGCTGGGGCTACGTGCTACATGAACTCAGTTCTTCAACAACTCTACATGCAGCCAGGAATACGAGAGGTTAGAATGAACAGTATCCACTCAGTAGACTAGGCCTTAGTAATTTGTGTTGAAGTTCACTCGTCCAAATTGTTTCATCTTCCCTTTGATTCTGGCACTAAGTGTCAGTGAGGCAACTTGCAGCACGTATGTGTGCTGCTCTGTTGCACAGTTGTTCCTATCTACTTTACCAACTCCTTCTCTATCTAGCTGCAGCGCTTGTTGTTGTTGTTGTTGTTGTTGTTTTCTTTTTCTCGTTCTCGTTCTCGTTCTCGTTCTCGTTCTCGTTCTCGTTCTCGTTCTTGTTCTTGTTCTTGTTCTTGTTGTGGCTGCTTGTAGTTACCTGGCCTGGCTTATCCTTGGATTAGCTTGCCTTGTCAGATCTTGTTTTACTGTGCCTTGCTTCAATTGGCCTCACCATTCCATTAACTTTTCCTTTTTCTACATGCAGTGCCAACCATATCGTGTTTTCATACAATTTTGCGATCGTTTGAATCCCATTATCCGTCATGTGGCTTCCTTGATTATATACTCTTTACAACTGTTTCATTTAAATCTGGAATTTCAAGGTGTACTTGGCAAGAATGTTAAGTTTGTTATTACCATTACTAAGTGTATTAAGTTTGAAGTCGTTTTGCTAATAATCTTTACAGGCAGTACTCTCCATTGATGAAGCTGATGCTGCTAAAGATAGGTTTGTTACATTTATTTAGTTTTGTGAATCTTATATTTAATAATAATACTCACCAGTGTTGCAAATTAATCAATATATTATCCTTCACAGTCAGTTTTGTACGCGTAACGGACATAATTAGAAATGGACCATCATTCCCTATCGTTCAATTTCATTCCCCTTCATTTTCTATCATTTCCTATAATTTGCATCATTGTAAATTATTCACTGTCATTTCCCATAGTTTCCTATAATTTCCCATAATTCTCTAATTGCTAATGTTGCCTGCTCTAGTGGATATTATATTTGTCCAGAAGTCTCACACGTTCCAGCTTGCATTCTCTTCCGTTATTGCTAATATTTAAACTACCATTGCAGTGTATTCTATCAGATCCAGTCAGTGTTTGGCCATCTGATGGACAGCAAGCTGCAGTATTTTGCACCTGAGTCATTCTGGAAGTGCTTTAAGCTCTGGGGACAACCAGTTAACGTTCGTGAACAACAGGTTAGGTTAATATAAATATTTTAGAAAAAAAGACAAACAGACTTGGTGAATCGGAGTTGGAGAACAAGTAAAGTTGTTTACTGATTTTTTCTTCTCCTTTTGTTTGCTATGTTCAGCATTTGTTTTACACTATCCTAGCCTTGACAAATTTGAGTGATATGTATATCCTTCCTTTTCGTTACTCATTCTTTTGCTTCAGATTAGCTCACTTTTTCGTATTCCTTTTACCAGTGGAAGAGGTACTGTACGTAGCTGTGTGTTTTTTCCTATTCCTAGAGCATCACGGCCAAGCCCCGTTTTTATACCAAATTGTTTCCTTTGTTTCCTTAGGATGCGTTTGAGTTTTTCAGTAATCTCACAGATCAGCTGGATGAGCATCTAAAGGTAATTGTAGAATTTAGATTCACTAACTGTTCAGTGTGAGGGAGCTGTTATCCTTGATTTGATAAACTGTTCTAAGTTATGTAGTCAGTGGTTCAGATGTCTACCACGATAAGAAGGCATCTGTAGATTGATTCACTTTCTTATTACAAGTACTAGTAACAACCATGGATGAGTGCAAACTTGTAACTAGCCTAGTCTAGGTTTATATCTTTGTTCACAGATTAATTGGTTGATTCATTGATTCATTGATTCATTGGGGGAGGGAAGGAGGGAAGGAAGGAAGATGCGAGGAAGGAAGGAAGGAAGGAAGGAAGGAAGGAAGGAAGGAAGGAAGGAAGATGCGAGGAAGGGAGGGAGGGAGGCATCAAAAGCAATAGAATTACCGATAGTGATTCCAAAACTACCATGTATCATTCTGGCATTAGTGTCACTCCATTTGTATAATAAAAGGTAATATAGAGATCTCCACAGGTCTACCCAGTATATAGCTATTAGCACGTTTTTATATTGTTATTTATTATTGTTTGTATTAACGTATCTTCCTCGTAATTTTATCTACAGAAGAAAGGTCAAACTGAAGAGTTGTTCAAGAAAACGTTCTGTGGAATGTTTGCAGACCAAAAGATATGCAAGGAATGTAATCACAGGTTCGTAGCTAGTCTTGTATTAGGAACGTTCAGATACAATGACGTGGACTCGACACAAACCAAAAGGCTCAGTTATTGAAAACAATGCACTATACATGAAAGATGTACCGAATTGATAACCTTACAATACCGTCTTCAAAATACTACTTGAAAAAACCAGGCTTCTAACATTTATACACAATATCTAATGTAAGAACACAAAGCGCTTGTTCATTCATTCGAATTTATTTATTTATCACAATATTTCTTCAGGGAGCTCTCTCACAGAAACTACAGAAACTAAAGTACATTCTCTTGTACCTTCTGTTCAAGATTCTTCATAGAAAAAACAGTTTCAAGAAAATTAGATGTACAGTGAAGAAATAAAAAAGTTGAATTTCACGACCTGTTGACCGTTGCATCCAGTCTGTTGGAAATTAAACTTCCTAATGGCATTGTTGATTAAGTTTCATAATAAATTACATAGACAGAGCCTTTAGGCCTCAGAATTTATTGCTCTACGCAATCCCTGTTGTCAGTTAACTTTCTGAATTTTTTACTGATTGTTCTTTGTAACTTTACAAACAAAGCAAAGCTTGATACTATTGGTAAACCAACACTAGCCTCGAGGAATGCCATTTCTGTTGCTGGCTCATTCTTGCATTTCGGCCACCCACGCCCTCCATTACAAGTGGAAAATAAGGCTCTTATCAGAATTCGGCAGCTGGCCATAACATTTCATATCAGTCGTGGTTCAGTTCAACTTTTTGTGGAAAAAAAAATACTTGACTCACAATAAAAGTCCAGCACTTTTGGTGGAGACAACGTGCGATCTATTTAATACCACCATTCCGGTGGCTGGTTTCATTACCCCACCCAAACTCAACCGTAACTCAGATGTTACCTGGAGCTCGCTGATTGGTCAATGATTTTGGAATACCTACACATGTACTTAGGTCTGCTTGTTTTCATCAGCGCCTTGCTATGATCTCAACTTGAATACTCGAATATATGTTACAGCATTTTTGTTATTTGTTATTTTTTATTTTTATGTTACACACCTTTTTAAACATCATTTCGAATTTTAGAACTTTAGAACTATTATTATTGTACAGCGCTGTTGGATCATAGAGAAACAGCACTATATAAGATTATTATTATTATTATTATTTGTTTCTACATTGATCGCAAATATATAAACATTTCATGCACTATGCCACATTCCCTGTGCGTTACACATTGAAGGAGTTCGTGTATTTACTAATAAAGTACACGCAAATGTGCATTGCATAATCTTGTTTATTTATCTGTTTAATTCTGTTCTTCCTTTAAACGTCTGTGTACAACATGAACGTTTCAATTATTTGACTTCTAAGATACGAGCGTGAAGAGGCATTCTACTCGTTACAAGTTACAGTCAGGAGCCAGAAACTGGAGGATTCTCTGGAGCAATTTGTAAATGGAGAGATCTTGGAAGGAGACAATGCGTACTTCTGCGAGAAATGCAATGAACTGGTAAGGTGTCATTTGTGGTAAATTTCTTTAGCTTTATTTCATAAACGCGTTGTGTACAGCCATCTGAAGAAAGGTTGTACAAGTGCATTTATGCACTCCCAGAACAAAGGGGAGTTGGATTGTCAGTAAGGCAGAATGCAAGTTTTTTATTAGTTATAATAATAAACTTTAATAATCACTGTTGGCAAAGAATTACAGTGATTTTACAATTATAATTTAAAATGTGATATACTATATATATATATAGTTATGACAAATGGCAAGCGCCCTTAGTTTAAATGAAATATGTTTTTAGCTCAACCGAAATCATCGAATTTTATTCATTTCTTGTCTAGAGATTCCTACTAAAACAATTACATTCTTCGTTCTCAATATCTATTGGTAAATTTATAGTTGACTCGGGCTTCGCCCTCATAAACTATATATCTGGAACTGATAATCTAATTCTTCATTTTTCGTACTGCTTAAGACCACTGAAGTGTTTGAAATCTCTTTAACCGAAACGTTTTAAAATCTGAATCGACTCCTTTTCAACAGTTTACAAACACTTGCTGAAATAACTGTAATTCGATTCGTTTTAACTTGTAAATATGTATTCCCTTGCTTTATGTCAGCGGACAACAGTGAAGCGCATGTGCATCAAGACTCTTCCTCCTGTGCTGGTCATCCAACTGAAGAGATTCGGTTATGACTGGGAAGCCGGAAGAGCACTTAAATTCGACGATTATTTTGAGGTGAGTACGTGAAAACTAGTTGTGTTTGTCTTTGATTTTGATATCACTAGATTTAATCTGTTATCTTTTCACTGTTACCTCACATATATATTTTATAAAATCTTACAGAGATGAACAAAATGCAATTTTCGTCCTTATTAAGATTTTGAAAATCATGGTTAAGGACATTTTAGTCTCCCCTTGCGCATATATCTTATGAGAGAGAAGCAACCAGTTTTAAAAGCTGAGGTCTCCTAACATGCCGTAACTAATTATTTGACTCCTAACATGTTATAGTTTCCGTGGTTACTCAACATGGAGCCATACACCACCGAGGGTGTTGCTAGGAGAGAACAGCTCCAGCCAGAGAACTCTGACAGCGAAACAGGCGGCAGCATGTCCGATATTTCAATCACTTTATCGTGTACTTCACTTCAGTCCATTGCACCCCTGGAGATCAACTACGAGCTTGTTGGCGTCATCGTGCATAGTGGCCAGGCCAATGCTGGCCACTACTACTCATATATTAAGGACAGGAGGTATGCTCCGAGAATTTTACCTGATTGTTGAGATTAACAACATATGAAATAAATTAAATAAATGGTAGTGGTTATAAAGCGCATTCTACGCAACATCTCAATGCGCTTTACAATGTTATATACGACGCCAATGACTGACAGTTACAGTGTATATATGCAGAACACAACACCTGGATCACTTCCCTTCTCTTGTTGACAAGTGCGTGTGTTCTTTTAAGTTCCCTGATAGAACGTCGAGAGACTAGACCAATGGCGTAACGTCCTGTCCACAGACGGTGTTGCAAAATAAGGTCGCACAAATTCAGCCCTCGGCAAGGCCTGGTATTGAACCCAGGAGATCTTATCGACTGCGCCAACCAAAACATTGTACTAGACTTTAATTGACATTTGTTAATTTTGTTGCAGATGCGATGCTAACGGTAGTGAAGCTAAAGACAAATGGTTTAAGTTCAACGATACAGTGGTAGAAGAGTTTGACATGAATGATGAGTCATTGGAGGCAGAATGTTTTGGTGGCACTTATAAAGCAACAGTATATGATACTGGTATGTATTGTGTGCAACAGATGATGCGGTTGCATCATTTTGTAAAGTGGTTGCTTGCCTCCTAGTCAGATTAGCGATCACTTTACAAAATGATCCAGAAGGAGAAATCACTAGTTATTTTAGAGAGACTTTCAGTGTAAAATACTGAAGTTCTCCAACAACCTATTCCTCTGAAACATGGCCAAATGTCATCAAATATGTAACTAAATCCATTCAAAGTGTTCTAAAAAGCAAAACAGGACAAGTGATTTTGAATTAAACTACAGTGTGACGCAAATGAAAGTGAATTACGAAATCATGAAACTTTTGTTTCAATATCCAGGGTTCATAAAATAAGATTTCATAAGATTTCGTAAGCATCATGTCAACAGCAATTGACCATAATAAAAAAGATGGCGGCTGTACATTTAACCACAATGCCTTGCGAACCTAACACAACGAATAGGCACATAGAAATACTAAATTAGTTGCTGACCACCATTGCCGGGATTAGTTTTTTTACTATAAGGCAATTATATTGATTAAAGATTAAAGATAAATCCCACCTTTTGCAGTGAACACATACCCTGAGACAAGACACCGGTATTGGAGTGGGTACATGCTTTTCTATGAATCAGTTGAACACCAGAAAAGCCGGAGGATCAATGGTGCAGATCGCAGCCAGCTAATGCGCCAGGACGCTGCCAGTGAAGGCGTGCCAAGGTACATGTCACATATTGACACTAAACGTATCAGTCTTTTTGTAACACGAAATTACAATGGAGTATTAAACTTGGAGTGAATGATGCTTGACTGTCTACTGTTAATTTTAGTGCGTAGTTGTGTATTTGTTAACTGTTTGTTATAGTTACTAAAACCGAACGCATTACACTAGAACATTTATAAAATACTGTTGTCCATATTAAAAAATAAAATAAATTCGGGTTTTGATAAATAGATGTTTTCAACAACTAACATTTTCGCTCTACATAATGATGCTCATGTAGAGCGAAAACTTTTGTTTTATTAAACACCTATTTTTATCAAAACCTTACAATACAATACAATACAGTACAATACAATACAATACAATACAATACAATACAATACAGTACGATACAATGCAATACAATACAATACAATACAATACAATACAATGCAATACAATACAATACAATCATTTTATTTTAACGAGAAATCGCCTGAGAGCTACAGAACTCGTTCAAAATACGATTGCGTGATATAAGGCAACTTGACGTGTTTTATATTAATAGAACATTATGTAATCTTGTATTTCCCAAGGTCTTTTCCACCTTCACCCTCATCATCGTCAGTGTCGTCCAACTCTGGTCCACCATCACCAACCAAGACAGACGGCCTGAGCCAGCTGACCGCTCTTGTACAGAAAGGGGAAAGGAAGGGGATCTTCCAAGACAGGATGCCTGCTAGTATACAGAGACTGGTAAGTTGGTCTTCTTGGTAAGATAATTACAGTATTTTCACATCTTTCGTCTCTTGCATATATGGACCCTGGAAGTTAAATAATTAAGAATGCCCTTGGAAATATTTAAAACCAAGGTTTTCAGTTGAGAGTATGAACCCTGACCAAAATGCCTGAAAGAATCAAATTTGAAACAGAAACAGTTCCTGGACTTAGACATAATTGACAGTCTTCTGAGATTCATTACAGTTTTTATCAGCTCTTGTCATGAAAAAGAGGTTACATTTTAGTGCTGACATCTCAGTCCCAGATTCGTGTGGATCCAGAGGCGTGCTGCAGACCTTGGCCTGGATATTCAGGGCAGTAGACTCCGTTGTTCAAAGTCCTGAGATTTTTTCGTATTTTGTTATGGATGTTACCTTTCCTTGTTTTCAGCTCCTTCAACCTGTTCAAAACATTGGGAGTTTCTGTTAATTTGTCACCTCACTCTAGAAAATCGTGCGGCTTGTTTCCAGGTTCTTCTATTCACGATTATATAATAACAATAATAATTATGGTTTATTTACATATTTTCACACCCGTGTTTACAATTTAAAAAAGAAATAAGCTTACATGTGTAGTGGTTAAAAAAATGTTTACAGGGACTGGGTTACAATTATGCTAAAAAATATCTAATTTATCTTCTTGTTGTGGTGAGTAATCAGCATTCAGAAGCTTTCTTTTGTTTTATCGGCAGGTTCACGCAGAAAATCTTCAATTCATGCAGAACAGAGATGTATATAATATCGATTACTTCAGATTTATTCATCATCTGGCTTCCTGTAATGCGGTATGTAGTGAAAAGCAGTTGCTTGCTTTTCGGGAATAGTGTATATTCTATAGTGATACAGGGTCAAACGTACAACCCCTATACTATATCTAAAACCGATGGGCGGGCACGTGCAATGATGTATAATACTTTCTTTTGTTCGTGAACTATACAGTCATGCATATTTATAAACATGAAGCAAAAATACTCCGCATGTCTAATCATGGCCATCAAACTTTTGTTAATGTGGTTCTGTCATTTCATCACCACACTGTGTCGGCATATTTTCCAAAATATAACTATTTTTCATTTTAACTTTGGCTTCTTAGTTAGTACTTTATTTCAGTTGTGCTGATATTGGTATTGGTTATAATATGTTTTGTGTTGTTCACTTCTTGTTGTCAGTAATACAATTATTTCTCCGAGTGGTTGAGAACAGAGTCTTCACTGAATCTCTTGCGTTTTTAATTACAGAGACACACCAACTCAAATAAGCAGGTTATCCTGGCGGTTTGCAGTCTTCAGTTGGCTGTTCAATTCTTGTTCAACACGTACTTCAGGACTACGAAGAAACTAAGGTGATTGCAGCAATTTGCACCGTGTTTGGGAGAGTGCATGTTCTCCAATTCAGTGTTTGGTATCGTCAAGCAGGTTCAGAACTTAAATGAAAATAATATACGGTCCCAAGTGGAAAATGTTTGGCTAGTATTGCTCAGCAGAGTATGTATGCGCGGCATAGTGGTGGAGTCCTCAGAACTATGCTTTTCTGTGTCAAAATGTGACATAGGATTTGGAGTTTGTATTGCGCAATTTTAAAGGAAGGAGAAATCGGAGAAAGTGACAGTGAAAGAAAGATGATCCCTCCTCCCCCTC
>JANVCH010143834.1:0-12682 GCA_025505405.1 Epizoanthus rinbou | reverse complement strand
GGAGGGTGCGGGATTTAGACATTTCCATGTACGCTAGCTTGCTGGGTTCTCGCACACAGCGTTACAAAACTAGGTGATATTTAAAATATTTATTACTACGCGAGTACTCACAGTTCAAACAGAGAACCATTCAATACAGCAACGTGATAGTAACTAGAAAACAAGGCCACTGTGCTAAACAGAATGCTCTTAATTTAATTAAACAATAGATGAGTAGTCTAAGTTACTGGACTGACGTATATTCTTTTCACAAGGAAACTTCACTTTCACTATTTTCATTTCCTACAGTGTTGTCATCTATAACGTCACTAGTCCTGGACTAGAAACACGCATTCCCAAAACAATCCGTAAGCCAAGGTCTAATGTTTGGAAAGCGTCATAAATTTTGATCTATAAAGGAAGGTGATTTTTTCTGAAAATATAACGTTCTAAAGGAAACCTTAACGTTCCCTCTGGCGACTAAAATCGGTTATAAATACGCTTACGTCAACCGACTATCAGTAGAAATGTATCCATATATGTTCTGTTTTATTTACTGAAGAAAATACGCACATAGCACTTTGGCTAAAATTGAAATGATCTCAATTTAAATTTGAAATAACCAATTGAAATTCAACTTTCATCTTCACCTGTCGTAAGTCCTCATATTGACAGTGAGAAAACTATTGTTTACAAATAATACAACCTAAAGGTGATCTTTAAAACGATAATTTTATTATAACTGTTCTCAGTTTTTCCTCCGTCCCTATATCAGTTTTCAAAGGGTCGTCGAGTCTCATCGTCTGATAATTTTGTTTCACAATTTTCTTCAGCGGGACGAAATCTAATGTACATTATACTAACTAATATATGGCTTACAACTAACACGGTCCCCATTGTCTATTACTAAAGAATATACTTATATTTCTCAATGAGTTCTGGCACACATCTTCCTCGACTTTATCGACAGTGCCTTGGCAGTATCCTTATTTTTCTGTGACGATATTCGTGTTGCACATTTCTTACCCGAATTGCGGAGGAATTTCTAAGGATAATTAGAAATACGAATTTTATCTTTTTTTGAAAATACTGATGCGCTGCCGCGAACATTCGAAGATAAACTTCGTATCTCACTCGACTAGGTAGCCGTGAACACCATCACGTCTATCTTAATCGACTATGCATACAAAAGGATTTATAGAACTGCTATTAACAAAATTTGAAGTTTGATATATGTCGAAATATTCTCAAATCACTCAATTTTAAATCATGTTTAAAACATTTTCTGTAATTCTGAAAACATCTTAAAAAGCGCATCGCTTTGAGAGGTTATAATTCGCTGAATTTTGTCCCCACTTTTCATCTATTCAATTATTATTCAACACTTATGCGGCGTTCTCCGATATAGAATTGCAAATTTAGTGTAAACTGGAAATCTTCTGTCCTGAAAATAACTTAAAGATTTGAATTTAAAACTATGGCCGGTTACACCGACTTAAACCGAATTCTCTGACAACCACCCTAGGAATTATAAGCGAATTTCGAAATTAACGTTTCCACGGAGCAGGTGCCTATAGTAATACATCTTCATTTTTACCCAGACAGAGCGAATAAATTAGTCAAGTTAAAACCCAAATGAAGTTGAGAAAAAAATACGTACTTGATTCAGCGGTAGAAGTAACACTCGCCACACAGATCACTAGCGTTAAAAGCACAGCAAAAACCTGAAAATACAAACACAAGCAGAGAAATATTTATGTTAAAACTATAACGAAAACAACACGCACACGTATACTGGTAGCGATGAGATGAAAATTTGCAACTTACCAGCGCTTCCGCCGAAGACTGCCGATTTCTCTCGCTTTTCATGGCGTTGTCACATCGAAACAACAACAGCGACCTTTCGCTCGTAATTTTCGTGTTGAAAAGCTTTCTAGAGGCAACTGAAATGGGTCGAGTTGCAAACTGTATTTAAAGTCTTTCTACAACCAAGTCAGTTCAAGCTGGCTACATGATATTTTAAGTTATGGAAATTAACTAAAATAAATTATTAACAATTTCAATTTAAAATACAAAAAAGAACCAATCAGAATTTGTTGTCAGCAATGTTTTACAGAATCTTGTTGCTAAGTGTTGTGAATCCCGTTGCTTCCTACGGCAACAATATGGAGGTTTTTCGAGAAGTCGAAACAATATGGTAAATTGATTTTTTTATTTTCAGAGTATTAAATACCAACATTATATTCAAGAGCAAAATCAACTGGGACGCGAAAACTCTCAGTAGGCAATACAAGTTATCCGAAAAAGCTTGAAATATAAGCTATAATTATTGGCTCGATTATTGAGAAAACGTTTATAGTGATATGTTATAATTGTGCTAATTTATTGACACTGGAGAGAAACCCATTTTACGTAAATATCATTGCCGGTAAAAAATTCCTTTTTTAGTAATTGCAACTTTCTGGAAAGATTTATTAGTCACCGACTTATCATATGGGTAAAAAGTGAAATCTGGTCCAATCAAAGATTGAATAATCTAGCTCGGGTTTCTGTAGCATAAAGTGACTGAGAGATTACTATTCATACCGGATGGGGTGCTAATTATCGCATGGTTACCGCTAGCATGTCGGTTGTGAAGTCCTCCCCCCCCAAAAAAAAAATGTGCTGGTAAATTTCTTCGCACGTACGTCAGTGTAAGCACGGGTAAAACAAAAAATTAAGACTTTTTAAATCAGTGGAGTCAAGTGGCTTATTCAGTCCTAACGCTTAACTAAGGTTTCTGTAAAATTAAATAAATATTACTGCTACTCTCCCTGGAGGAGATGTAAAATGAAGCAATTGCTACTGCTACTCCCCCCTAGAGGAAATGTTAGTACATTACAAGGTTACCCCCAGTATGTTCACAAGTTTTCCCCTCTCAAACGAAATTTAGGTTTTACGTTCATTTGTTTTCAGGCCACAAATTTCGGACAGGTTTAAATTCGGGCACACACGTGCCCAAAAATATAACCGCTAGACTTTTTAGCGTCCGAAATTTTAAGCGTTTTAATTCTTACAGATGCCTATACGATTTATATTTTCACAACTACGGCTAACCTATCCACCATGCATCGACTCTTTCAGATTGTAAGTTCCATACGCTGGAGTTTCTTTATAATCTCGCAGTTTTTCATAAGATTCGTGTTACTCACAGGCAAAAATGTTTCGTTTGAAGTTTGATTTATATATATACTAATATATAGATCATAGTTTATAATTTCCATACAATAACTGTACAAAATAACCATATTCAAAATAGCAGTAAAAACTATAGATTTGATTATTATGGCGATCTTTTGTTCCACGGATCCATTTAAATAATCAGCCAACAGAATTAAGGAGTGCCGCTAAAAAGGCCAATGGTTCTAATAAGCACGGGTAAAACAAAAGGTTAAGACTTTTTCGATCAGTGGAGTCAAGTCACTCAAGTGGCTTATTCAGTCCCAACGCTTACCTCCGGTTTCTGTAAAATGAAACAAATACTACTGCTACTCCCCCTGGAGGAGATGTAAAATGAAGCAGTTGCTACTGCTACTCCCCCCCTAGAGGGAATGTTAGTACATTACAAGGTTACCCCCAGTGTTTTGACAAGTTTTCCCCTCTCAAACGAAATTTATTCCACGGAATCCATTTAAATAATCAGCCAATAGAGTTAAGGAGTGCCGCTATAAAGGCCAATGGTTCTAATAAATAAAGAGAGATATGAAATTAATCACAATCTAATCTCAATATAAATATAACTATTTGTTAAAAGCTTCTTTAAACTTTAGTCTGGCGAATATGGCGGACACCAACAGGACGGCGCATCGCAGTTTCGTTTGCAGTTGTGTTTATATTTATTATTTTATCTTGTTTGAGGCACTATATAGTCAAAAATGTTTGGTTTTTACCCAAGTAATAACTCAAACATTTTAGCATTTTATCACTATATCTACATGTTTAATTCTTGGCAAACACTATGCCCAATTTCATTAATATTGTGACATTTAATTTTTTTTAAATTAATGACTAATAAAATACACTTTATGTTAGTCTCAACATATCTCTTATCAACTAATTCCGAAATGTTTTCTTCGTTAACACACTCTCCGATATAAACCCCTCCATCCCCCGTTTATAAGCCGCCCATCCAGTTGCTAGTTGAAGCCCAGGGATTATAACTAGGCTCAGATAAAAATATCATGATAGTTTTTTTCGCATGTTTAAAACATTCGGTAATATTTAGAAATTTTTCGAAATTTTGAGATATTTAGAGCATTACGTGGTTCTTTAGACAGACTTTTCACTGTATTCTACCAAAACGTTTGATGTTTCGGCCGTTTTTATAGTCAACAAACTCACCAAAGGAACTCTGAAGTCGTACAGGTGACATGGCGGAAAAACCCCAAGGTTGCTGTTTTCTTTATTATTTTCACTGGCAATGGTACGTGAAAACTGCAAGCCTTTGTTTTCTGTTTCTGTTGTACAAAAATGTTGACAAACATAACGAAATGTTAGTTTTTCTGCTGATCAAAAGATCGCCTCTTCCAAAGTATAGGACTTTATATCTCTAAAGCGTATTGATGAATATTTTTTGGTTCTTTGCCACCAAACGAGTTTGTATGCAAAATATTCAGCTTAACAACATAAAGGTGTCCTTAATATGGGACCTGGAGGCCAGCAAAGGTTTTCCCGCCCTGTCCGTACAGGTAAAGACCCCGGCAACGAGGAGGCTGTGGAATATATATAATTTCGTTCAGCGGCTTTTCAACTCAAATTAAATTGAAAGTATCGAAAAAAATAAAATAAAGCTTGTTATATCAAATTATTTGCTGTTCTATGAGTCAAGACCAACATGGTAAACATGGTAAATAGATACAACACTGAAATTTGAAGCATTTTGACTTTTACCGAGTCAAAATTCAAAATTTCGAGATATTTTGAGATACTTAGAAAAATATTTGGAGATATTTTGAAATATTTTCGAGATATTTAGAGCTTTTTTCGAGAATTTCTCGAAATATATCTAGGCCACATTTGAAAATATATTACCCAAGCCTAATTATAACAGGCGTTTGATGTTACTCATCTGATGCCCCACAAAGATTGCGTGGCACAACAAACAACCTCGAAATACCGTATTGCAGATCTCTCAACCACAGTAAATTAACGTTTACCAGGACGCGTCTTGTACTTGTAACCGCATAAATGCTAATTTAAAAGACAGTACAGTTTTGCGCCCGGCGGATATGAAGTCATTTTCCGCAAAAGAAATACCTTGCGGATGGTTTACACAAAAGACACTAAAATCGATATCTGAGTACTTTCTGTGGTATGTTTCTGTCAGAAATTTGACAAAAATATCTTGCCCCATCCTCGGGCGTTTGACAATTTTTTCAAATTTGAGATCACATATCCGTCCCTTTCCCCACCCCTCCCCCCTCTCGGAATAACCATTGATCGGTGCATAATATTACAGGGAAGGGCGTGTTTTGTAGCCTATATATATAAGCTACGACACAAGTTGCCAAATTGAACACAAACGTTTCTAAAAAGATTAAGGAGGGGCTACGCAAATTTCTCTTTATAATGATCAAGCTCCAAGTACGTGCTGTATCAGCTGGCATAGTAATCAAAAGTCTGACAACTTTGCCTTTTATTGAACAGAAACGAACATCAATATTCGCTAATCAGGTTTTGTTTTTTCACGAATGGGTTTTCTCATTAACTCCTTATTTGCACCCAATTAGATCTGATATTAAAAGAACGTAAGAGAATGCATTTAACTGTGAGTTAAATAAAAGACACTTGTTTACTACACTGCTTGAATGCAAGAGTAAAAATACCACTACTAAATAATTTCTTTAAAACTCGTACAGAATATCGAAAGTAACTTTTTCAATCGAAGTCTTATGCTTATGGCCCAACCGCACTTTTGTCACATTACATTACTCGATATTACTATCTATTCTAAGATTATTGACAGACTTACGGATATTCTATTAGTGCCAATTAACATTTAAAGTATTCATATTTGTGAAGCTCTTCGGTGGATATCAGAACAGCAAATACAATAGCAACTATACGAATATTATCTTGACTGATGCAAAACGGCTTTATACCGCAATAAAGCATTGAATTACTTAACTTGTAGTAATTTTCTAACTGGGCCAATCTAGAACTAGTTACTATAACCTGCAACAAAAATAAGAGAGCCACCGTGTGTTTACGGACACATTTGAAAAAACCTCTCCATCGCAAAGACCAACAGATGTGACACAAGGATCGTAAGGAGCACGTTTCCATGCATCGCAAGAGTCGTGGGCAATCACTCTGGGAAATCACTCTGCGCTTGTAAAAGCGTTAACTATAAAAAACTATTGGTACTAAACTAAACCACTAAATTAAAAAAAGTCCGAGTTTCCGGTTATTTCTAAGAAATTAGACTTAAAAGCTACGTCTATAGTTTGCTTATTTCGCCATATAACATGTAATAATGCACAGAGGCACTGAATTAAGTTAATTACAGCTTTGTTCACCTACTAATGAGTTAAGCGTCATTAACACCTTATTTTCTTAAACAAAAGATGACCGACTGCTGTCATAAGGGACTCCACAGATCAATCCACCAAACAAATACTCCCTCGAGACATACTAACTGATATTTTGGTTACTAGATAACTAACAAAATTAACACGTACCCCTGGAGACAAAACACGTGGAGCACGCTTTGTGAATGAAGGAAAAGAAAGTTGTTTGCGGTTTGCTTCTTGTTGTAAAGATGGAAGGAGCGCCGCGGACAACTACTATGAGCAAGGCCGTAAAGGCGGCACAATCCATCATCAAAAGCCGCACCGGTGTCACAATTATCCGCCAGTCTTATAACAGAAATCACAAGAAACAGGGCGGAAGATCACAGGAACAATTTAACCTCAAAGAAGTACGGAAACTACAGCAAAACAAACAACAGTACTCAAAGAAACTGGAGGAAGGGGGAAGCAATCTTGAGTCTCAACAAGTCGACACTAAGTTGGCTTCTCCGGTGCAGGCTCGTAGTAAACTGTACGATGGGCAGGAAAAGTGGGCAACTACACGTGCGGCAGAGAAACATTATCAAATCACAAAGGTTAACAAGGAAGGAGTGCAGTCTTCTTTTCCAAACGCCAGTTTGTTTAAGGAAAGGCGGGAAGAAATTCCGAACATTTTCGTGCGTTTGCCATCACCGCTTGAAAATCATGACTCGTCCGTGCCGACGAGACAATCACTGAACTCTCCAGAGAAAACCAGTCTTGCTTCCAGCAGGATCAGTAAAGAACTTCAAGAGCACGCTCCGCCGGGAAGATGGCCCGAGAGTGCTTCAGAACTACATGCAGGGAATGTAGTCCAGGAAAATTCGAAGGTATCAACTTGGCTGGCTTCTATCGAAGAGGCTACGCGGGAAGATATAGATTCCCGATTCGAAAGGGATACAGGCGTCACTTCAACTTGCAGCAAAAAATATCGCGAAAAGAAAGACAAAATTGAAACAGGAAGTACAACGGACATAGGAGAACAAGCAACTCCATTCCTGAACTCTGAACATTGCGAAAAGACAGATAAACCACCAAAGTCCGCTCTTACACTTCCCAAAATTCCTTCTTCGCAAAATTCCTCAATCACTGGAAGCCCGCGCATTTCACGATCAAGAAAACTGAAAAGAGTGGACTCGCTAGGTGACCCGCGCTTTACGCGACTTCTACAAACCTTGACCCCAGTCAGTGGCTCACTGAAGTTACCTCAAATTGTTCAACGGGAAGAAGAGCGAATAGACTAACTATTTATATGAACTTTGCTGTACCATTTGTAAATAATAATTAATCGCTAGTTGATGAACTATAAGAATTAAGACGCTATCTTGAGCCCAACAAATGTATCAAGTCGATGTCTGTTAATCTGATAAACTTGACCGAGTTTATGAACTTTGAGTTAGCCGGAGTTAATCGAGTTTTCAAATGGACTCCAAACGAAATTCAAGGAAAAAAACCAGACAGTAAATATGTATGCATTGGGTTCCTGTAATTTACAAATTTGCTGCCGATTAAATATATATTACAATTCTACATGCATGTTGTTACTCTCATGGTAAATAACAGTCAAACACCCCGGTCTGCTGAACATAACGCACTTTGCGGAAACTTTTTGTTGGAGCGAATCCACTGAGATCTTTTTAACTGATATTTTTAATAATACCACTCGTTTGTGCGAGTGGTAACCAAGGTAACATGCACAACGGCAACCCGAAGCAACCTAATATAATAATAATAATAATTAGATAATGACGTCATAATAATCAGATTCAAAATAATAATAATAATAATAATAATAACAAGCATGCTGTTTGATTTTCATATGAATCTGAAAATGGCGAGAACTTCAGTAGCACCTCCGAAGTCCTGTCAGTCCACAGTAATACGTTTCCGACATTAGAAAATGCCTCGTTCTCGTTCACACGACAGTCCGATGGACGCTGATCGTTTCACTTAAAACAGAGCCTTTAAAAAGGTTCCCCAAGTGGACACATTTGAAAACACATGAAAATGAAAACATACACATTGCACCCGTCCACACGAAAATATTTCGGAAACGGAGGCTTTGCGGAAAATCCGAAGCATCTGAAAAGGTATTAGCAGTGCGTCAAGTGTGGACGAGGTTTAACACACCGAGACATTCGTACATGCACTATATACAAGTACTCGCATTTATTTGTTACTGGTAATTATATTTAGAGGGTCTCGATGGGGGGGGGATCTGACGGTTTACTGTTTTAAAAATGATTTTTGACGGTTAATCTTAATTGAACGAATTTTGACGGTAAAATAAATAAAAAATTTTGACGGTTGACGGTTAAAGTTCCGGACATTTGAAGGTTAACCCCATTAAGTCCTTCTATTTATATTTGTTGACTGCCCTGATTAACTGCGCAAATATGTATTTATTTATTTATTTATTTATTTATTTACTTATGTACAATTTTTAATATTCTTATTTTTATAGGAATAGGATGCGATCAAAATGATTTCTAGTTTTGCTTTGATGGGGCATTATCTTAGGGCCATAACTATTAAGTTATCTTGGTGATTTGTTAGTTAAAAACATTAACACGAATGCTCTCGCCTGGCGAGAAGTTAACTCTAATTTCCGACACAATCCCAAGTTTAAAAAACTAATTACCTTTAGTAAACATTAACTGCTTAAAAACTGATCATAAAATTCTGTCTGCTAATTTAGCTGTTTAATTTGACCTAGCGACTGGATGAATTAGACTAGAATACTAGAGTCTACGGGCTGTTATCGTCAAAACAATGGATGTCCGTAAATACAGCCCGTAGCCAGGAATTTATCTTGGGGGGTTCCGATTTTTTTCAGGGGCCACTTTTTCATTCAATGAGAGGGGGGGATGGAAAAGGTAATATTTAAAGAAATGACTGCAAGGGGATTCATTTTACTATTTTTACCATTACATTTCCCACATTTTTACTATAAAATATCGATTTTCTCATTTTTAGGGGGTTCCTTCGAACCCCCCCCCCCCGAGCACCGCGTCCTACGGGCATGTCACGAATTCTTGTGCATTTAGATATGAGGGTCTCCCGGGGGTTTTGGGGTAACAAGGGAACATAGTAAACTTTGCAATGGCAACCAGGGAACAAGCCAAAAACAATACAGGGAACAAGGGAACACGAAATCTATTTGGGAACAGGGGAACAAGGGAACATGGTGAAATTTTGGAAAGTAACAAAGGAACAAACTGAAAGTTTTGGAGGGAACACAGGAATACAGACCCCCCTGGAAGACCCTCAGATATGATATTAGCAACGAAAATGTTGAGATGACATGAATGTTATTTTCGTGTTCCGTTTCACGAAATCGCAATGATATTTAAATACAATGAAATGTTCTTAATTAGTCCTATTAAGCGTTGGTCAGACGTCAGCACATCCGACGTCACGAAAAGTGTCGGGTTGTTTCAAACCTGGCACTTTCAATATGTCAAGTCCGGGTATATACCGCACTTCTCCGGTAAAGCGTACTCCCTCGACTGGGTCACGATGTTCACCACTGCACAGCAAGTGTGACCATGCTCGGCAGGTTAAACGTGACCACGCCCAGCAAGATAAACACGCCCACGCTCAACACGTTCAGCGGTTGATATTTAGTAGCAGCTCACACAATCTGTTATCGCAGAAGTGCAGCAGAAATGCAAGTTACTATTCTTCCACCGTTTTCCAATCAACTGCTCGGTACGTTGGAGGGGCGTGGTCACCGGGCAATGCGGCGTGGCCCACTGCTTTATGTAGCCGCACAACAGCTGCACGCTGAGTTTTGGTCAGCGGCTGGGCGACTCTTTGTTGTTCGGCAGAGGCACTACACGAATTGTGTGCAGCTGCCTGTGGCTACATAAAGTAGTTGTCGTTGGGTGGTTACCTGGTACCAACACTCACCCGTCCCCCATATTGGAACATGAAGCTTGGTAGCCTCGGAATCTGTACAGAAGGCTGCTTACTTGCTATAAGTGAAACACTTCATCTTGACGTCGACCGTTCAGATCTCGCACCTGGCGCATGGACCGGAGGAGCTAACTGTAGTCGAAACCGGTCGTCGTGGAGAATTCCCCGTGACGAGGTATGGGAACTGCTCCTCGAGCCATAACTGAGGCTTATGGCATCTCCGGTACGCGACAGTTCGGACAGAAGAGACAGCTGTAATGACAATAGGCTGATTGTTAGTGCCAGACATCCCTCTTATTCATTGAAATCGCAGATAGAAATGAAGAAATAGCTAGCTCTTGACTGCCAGCTCTTGCTCTTTCCTCTGCGATTTCGAAAGCCATGTACTGACCTTCACTAGCAACATAAGCGGAAGCGGAAAGAGATGGAAGCTTAACGCCAAAGGAAGCAGAGACTGAAGCAGTGACAGAAGGAATATAATGTTTCCTTATTCTTCCTTTTCTGCTTCTGTAGAATACACCAATCACAATACTCGTTCCCAGACCCTTACATTCAGATACACAGCATACAAGCGAGGCTTACACTTGGAACGTGGCTTCCACTTCTGCTTCCGTCGTGTTTGGTTTTCTGAAGATCATAACTTGTTTTGCTAGTGAAAACCAGGCTTTGATGCTATACAATTACATTTATACCCCAAGGGTAAATCCAATTGAAATCCCATACACAATACCCTGTTTTGTGCAGAAAGGACTGTCGTTATAAACTATTATATTTCCAAAGAACATTATCTCCTATGATGATGATGATAATCATCATAATCATAATCATATAAACTTTACTGCTTGAGGGTGACAACTGACAGTAGATTCAACTGTAAGACTGGTGACCGTCTAAAACAGTTAATAAAACTACAACACTACGTATCTTTCAAATCTCCTGAGACTTACCGTAGCTTGGGATTTGTTCTGTTTCCTCAGTCGAACTACCGCTTCAAATTGTTGTTGACTTAAACTCTGATGTCTTTCACCCTTCAAAGGAAATCATTTATATATAGTTTAATTGTTCTGCACAGTCTAAATAGCTATTCCACTAAAGGCAGCTTAAGGTCATTGCTAATGATAATACTGCAGCAGGGCTTTCAAAATAAGCATTTGCCAAACCAGTGAATAGAGACTAAAATTAGATCTTTATTTTCTTCAAAAAAGCAAAATTTACTTCACATGTTTATAGGCACATGACGCGCGGTCACGCATGAGTGGCAGGAGGTGAATATCACTGACTGACCTATCAGAGCACGCGAAAGGTATTATTCCCTGGTTGGGTAAATACTAATAAAAAAATGTCCTGGTCCTATGGTTTGCATGGAAACTGGCTTTAGCTAAACCACGAACTGATTACTTGAAGTGTAGTTTTAGCTACAGCAGAGCGCTCATTTGGAATAGTCTTCCAAAGGAAACCGGGGAAAGAAAAGTATAAATCAATTCAAACAAATCGTCCCAGCCTACAATCACGGCAAAAAAATATGTTTTCAACATTGAACAGGGGTGGGGAGGGGATTCAGAGAGAGACAATCTGTCTTAGTGCAAGTGTTTCAAGGTTTTTGCCGGGATTGTAGCTATTTGAAAAGAGGCTTAGAACTTGTATCATACTTGCATTTGGTGATTACTATGGCTACGCGATTGGTAATTTCTGAAGTTTGTCGCTATGCATTTTTATTCAAGTCGTAAAATACAAAATCTAACAAAAACCTTTGTTACTGGTTCCATTAGTTACTTAGCGGGGCGTTTCCTTGACCCTCAAGCTTTGTTGTCACTTTTCATTTTTAGATATCCACTTCAAAACAAATGGAAAGCCCTGATAGGCCGCAACATTTAGTACACACTATGGCAGGGGAAAAATAACAGTGCTCTTAAGGATTCTCAAAGTGCTTTGCCTGGTAGAGGCCTTGCTAATAATACAGTGATAATACATGATTCCATATAAGGACGCCGCTAATGATGACTCCCAACAACATTATATGAGTACTGATCATTTCCATATGTTGCTTACCATAAGCCGCACTACTGTGTTCAAATTATACATGAAGTTAACAAACGTTGCATTTTTGAGCATTTCGTTTCATATATATGTTCTATACGCAGGGTAGCAATAGACGAGTAGAAATATCCTGCGTTATTACACACTAAAGTCCCGGTTAA
>JANVCH010143723.1:0-12682 GCA_025505405.1 Epizoanthus rinbou | reverse complement strand
CAGTCAGTCAGTCAGTCAGTCAGTCAGTCAGTCAGTCAGTCAGTCAGTCAGTCAGTCAGTCAGTCAGACAGTCAGTCAGTCAGTCAGTCAGTCAGTCAGTCAATCACAAACACACCAACATCCACCCATACACAAACCCTCAATACTTCTCACTCACTCATTCACTCACTCACTCACTCACTCACTCACTCGCTTACTGCCTCACTCACCTGTCCTTGTCCACTAGCTACTGCTAACCGTAATGTATTTTATGATTTCCTGTCTGACCTTTCTGTCTTAAATCATGCATACCTAATGTACCTACCTCGTGCGGGTCAAATGACAAGTTCCTGTTGCGTGCCTCCTGCATATTGTCTTTGTCCATGCACACATTCGCACTGTGGTTACACGCATTGAAACACGACTCACACGTGCCATTATTCTCGGCATTTCCAACGTACAGAGGCTGACAGAACTGGCACTTCGTTCCCTGTGACAAGTAATAAGCGAGCACATAAACACAACTGCTGCATTAGCCGGAAAAAATAAATGTGGCAAACATCCTCCTTATCTTATCAATTTATTTGAAAAGTCATACTGCAAACAGAATCATCACGACCCGTTTCTTCTTCTCTCTCTTCAATCTTAATATTCTAATCAGACTCTGGCTCGTCTGTCATATAATCTGATACCACATGATTTACACTGAACTGTTTTATGCTTCGTTTCAATTCCACAAGGATCACAAAGCAAGGTCGGTACCCCTCATGATAAAATGTTGCATTTCTAGGGACTCCCCCACAGAAAGAGTAATGTCAGCAACCAAACAATAGAATTTCCTGACTTTCACGAGTAATTTAGAAGAATTTCCCTGACTTGGTGCAAAATTCCCATACTTTTCCGATTCCCTGACCTTGAATAAAAGACGTATTCCTTGACTTTTCTACGACCATGACAACCCTGAAGAGGCCGATAAACTGACGTGCTGTTCTAACAACAACTTGGAATATGACTAAAGTCAACATATAATAAGAAACAAGATAAAACGTAACATACTGTGGTGTAGTTTCTACAGTCCGTGCAGACATCTAATGCACTTGTGTTTGCGCACTGGCCATGTTCATTGCAGGCGCACTTGATAGTACAGTTGCTAGCCGTCCAGCCAAACGAGCAGCGACACACATCTGGTCTAATACACTGGCCTTTATCACAGCCTTGACTGCAAACGGCAATACACTCTTCCTTTTCACCAGCACTGTCGAATTGATATCATTAAAGAGTTACCATATACAAACTTAATCAACATGTTTCCTACAATAGATTATTGGAGGCCGACGGGGAGACATGAGAACAAAGGAACTGAACAAAGCTATAAAGACTCAGTACAGGAAAGTAAGAAACATACTTCAAGTAAAACACACATAAATCAATAATCGTACTTTCATAAGGGAGATTGGACACTAAACTGGTTACACTCGTCTTGGTGACCAATGTCTCCCAACAACAAATTTAGATGAGATCCTTGTAACTAAATTCAACAACAACGACAATGAAAACAACAACAACAACAACAACAACAACAACACCTGTGTACGAATACGGTAACATAACAGAAAAGTAGTGTTTGATACCTCATTTATCATTTGCAATTGCAAGAAAATGAATCCCAAAAAGCTGTTCATACTATTAGGTTGTCTAAATGCTTCATTTTTAAAATATTTTAACATAGATGGGGCCACAGAATCCGTTTTCATTCTGATGCGGTTTCGAGAGTATCCACTTTGGGACGAACTGTCGAAATTCTGCACTTTCAGCTTTTTAGGGGGGACGATAGCCAAAACATATCAGTGCGCAAACGACAACAGGTGCTGGTCTAGAGAGTACAACAGGTGTGGTCTAGTCTAGAAAGGGATGACGCGTTCAATGGAATATAAATCACACGAAGTACAACAGGTGTTGTTCAAGAAAGGAATAATCTGTTTATGGGAATACAAAGAAGAGTTAGTACAACAGACGTTATTCTAGAAAGGAATCTCACGTTTTGTTTCCTGCTCTGTATCCTTGTCGGCACACACACTGAAAGCCGTCTGGGTGATCAACACATTCTTGGAGAACTGTGCAATTGTGTCGGCCATTCAAGCACTCATTCTCCAAAGGGCAAAGCGCTGCTGCCCAAACTGGGGGACCGTTTGTCACAATATGGCTGGTAACATTTGGGTATTTCAGGTTGGAACCGGAATCTATAATCCGACCACTGCACGTACCATTTAGTGGACCTGCACAAAAACAGAATAAAATCTGATATGTTTTGGGAGAACCAAAGCACACATGCAGGTGCTCCTCCTCCCGCTTTCCCTACTACAGGTGTTCATCATTTCAGTAATGTTTGCACGTTGTGTATGCTTCTGTATAGTGCCTTTCACTATCCACCCATCATGGAACTGCATGCCGTACTGTGCTGTCTGTTGAAAACTGTTATGCAGTCAGTACCACCTTTAAATACACTATAGACCCAGGCTGTTAATAGCTGTGACACACTTACTTTTTTTACACACGTGCCAGTCAATACAGCAGTCCCAGGCTGTGAATACATTTAACATACATGTGGCTAGTCTTATTTCTGACTATACTTGATGTTATCTTACCACCATTCTATGTACGTCTGTATCCATGTCAGTATCTGTAACAGTATCTGTTGTGTGTCTGCTTTGTGCGTCAAAATCGTTTTTTGCTTAATGAGAATATTATCCGAGTACTAAAGCTTTTAACACGTGAATTCCGCAACATTGTCACCATGATCATCGACGCATATGTTTTGGTCAGCGGTAATTAATTCAAAATTGTGACGTAGTTCACAGGGTAATTTTGCAGAGCGGACATGGCGGAAAACCCCCGAGGCTGCTATATTCATTTAATTTATTTATTCATTTAAATAATTACTTGTCAAGTTTTTAGTTGGCGCCATAGGCAGGTAAGCAGCAAACTACGAGTTATATAAATTTGTGATTCAAGTGACCAACGCACGTAAACAGAAACTGGAAATAGAAGTAAAATATTTCCAAAATTCATTTAAAGCAAATAGCAGATAACATCAAAGCAAAATCAAATCACGTAAAACAAACAAACTGCTTCGAGCTTTGAATTTACGTACTGACCTTAAAGGGAAACAAGCGTCTAGAAAAATGTTTTGCAAAATAAAAGTTTGTTAACCAATATATTCAAAACTTGTAGTCATTGACTACGACTTGCTTGTTTGTTCACATACAAAGCATTTGAAGATGACAAAAGTTGTCCAAGTTAACTGCTGCTTTCCGCCATCTTGGTTTGTGACGTCACATGAGGCAAAATTTGATTTTTGTGAACGTTAGATGCAGCCAGTGAAACAGACTAAAGCTAATTTAAACCGTGTCAACTTGACAAAGTTTCACCAATCTGTTTGTAACAGATCGCTTGGACCAGGGTTTTGCCTCATGTGACGTCACGATCCAAGATGGCGGAAAGCAGCGTTCTTGTTCGGTACTTTCAAAGTTTTCTTATGAGGAGCCAATGATTAAGATTTATCAATATATTGGTTAACAAACTTTTATTTTGCAACACATTATTTTAAACCCTTGTTTGCCTTTAAATTCCTTCAGTTGCCTTAGGATCTTTCATGTAGGCATAACGTCAGCTTTTAATAGCACAAGGGCAAACTTGTGTTCTTCCTGTGTTTTTGTTTGTCACAGAAATTTATGAAATGGAGAAGTGGAAGCCATTTTAAAAGGGCTTGTCTGGTTTACTTCCGACTCATTTTCTATCGTTATTAGATAGTAAGTATGAGAACCAATCAGATTGCAGCATTGCCAAGAGAACAGTAGATTTTTATTAAATATCTGTAGACATATAGCTACATTCCATATATTATACGTATGTATATTTGTATCTATATGATTGTATAACTCTTAACGTCTAGTATCTAACTCGAAACCTTGCAGTTTATCTAGAAACTAGGCATTTCCATTTGTTACTTATATTTAGCACATTTCTATTTCTAGTTTTATTTGTTAATTAATACAGTTTTAAACACTCATGTAAAATGTTTAAGAAATACAATATAAACTATTGTATTGTATTGTATCGCATCGTATTGTATTGTATTGTATTGTATTGTATTGTATTGTATTGTATTGTATTGTATTGTATTGTATTGTATTGTATTGTATTTCATTGCATTGCATTGCACTGTATTGTTACACACATGTGTAGCTGCATGTACGTCCTTTATGTCTGGATGTGTGTACGCGGTATCTGTCTGTGTGTCTGCTTGTGTGTCTGTGCCTGTGTCTATGTGTCTGTGTGTCTGCATGTGGTTGCCAGCATGCCAGTTGTTGTATTGTCTTACCTACTAGTCCGCCTTCCATACACAGCCCAACGCCGTTCGCTTCAGGCTTCGCACACCAACCACAGTTCTCCTGCTTCATACAAGAACTACAGTGGTCCCACTTGACGCAAGGTGGCCGACATGTGCCACTTGATTGACCTATGACATTCCCACACAGCCCTGAGACACATGCTACAGGAAGGTATCCCCGCATGATACAACGGCCAAGAGTTTCACTCCATGTGCACTCCTTCCATCCACTGTCATTACCTTAATGTTACACACACACCAATATTATTAGTGAAGAACAACAACTCAAAATGAGTATAAAATTCATCAAACCTCACCCAAAGTTTATTAATAGAAATCACAAGTTGTTAGTGAGTGTGAACAAATCCATATAGTATAACAATTATGAGTGACACTCACCTCTGGATAGCAAACAGGAGGTACAGTCTCTGTGTTGTGTACAGGGGGCAGGGGCAGCACACGTGTTACCAGTACAGCTATTCTCTGTACAGCTGTGCGCCTGTGTTTCGACTTTCTGAACCTCGCCAGGACAGGAATTTGCCACCGAGCAGACCTGGCCAGCACTGACACATTTACCACCGCTGCTGCAACCAGAACACCACTGGCACTTTGAAGCCACATGCCCAGGATACGACACCAAACACGCACTGCAGCTGTGATACGTTGAGCAATCGCGGCTTCTCATAGCAGTAACATCACATGTGGAACCATTTTGGAACATGGTTACACTGTGGTTTGCCTGTGGTGTACAGAGTGAGGGTACTGGTGATGATACTGAAAAGCAGGCTCCATGTGGCAACAGATCTGTGTGATTGTATAATGTGCTATTGACAGCCACGTGCTGACACCAGTTACAGCCTGGTGCTACCAGACACATTGCCTTTGTTGTTAAGGATACACAGAGGTCTGCTGGGATGGTGAGCTGATGCAGGGTGCCTGTTGTCTGACCACTGAAGCCACCAAATAGATACACTTTACCCTGGACTGCGACAGCGGATGTACTCAGCAGCCCTTCCGGCCAACTGCCCAACACATATTTTCCTTAAGAAGAGAAGTTCATAACATAACATTGCTGATAGCCTCTAACATCGATTAACTATAAATCAATAGCATTCTTGCTCACAACAGGTTAAACTACTTTACAGTTAGTTGTAAATTATCATTGCAAATATTTATGGTATCTACAGCGTTTGGAGCAACTAGAACAACCGAAAAATATCGAATGAATAAAATATGGCACATTGAATAATGAAATAAGAAATGAGAAATTTAGTAGAACATTCAGAAATTTAGTAGTAGAAGTAGATTACACCTACTGGAAGAAATCCAACAGTTTTTCTCTTGACACTTTCCTGCATTCTTCTGTGTGATCATCATCATCGTTATTATTGTTATTTTTATCTATAGTTATGCACAATGTTTTTTTATTGCAGAGCTGTGTAAATACAACTAAAAACTCCAATGAATCAACTCTGAATACACAGGATCAAAAAAGCATCTAAATTGGATACAGATACCCAGCCTTGCAAATAGCTACCATGTGTACTACTGCATTCAACAGTACCATGCGCATTCCCCATGGAGAAGAAATATACTTGTAATTTACTACTGGTAATAAAGCAAGAGCAAACTGCTAACCAGAGGTGGTGAATGTGTGCCAGTAGTTACAGTTGATCTTGTACACCAAGAGTTGTCTGGAAAACACGTGTTCACTTGTGTTACTGCGTCCTCCATACACAATCATGGTATCACCCACCACAGCAGCAGCGTGGAAGAACTTTGGCCTGGGCTGGGGAGGTAGAAACAGATGGATAACATTTTATTATTCATATAGCAGTGCGAACAACTTTGGCCTGGGCTGGGGAGGTAGAAACAGATGGATAACAGTTTATTATTCATGCAGCAGCATGGAAGAACTTTTGTTTGGGTAGGGGATGAAAGATGATAAGGGTATAATTATGATACAAGCTGGACTTTAGCCTTACGCTGAGGATGAGAAATGGGCAAAAGTGTATCATAACATGAAACAGAATGGAAGAACTCTGGCCTGGGATATCCAAGATGAACAAAAGTATATCAAACTTTGTTCTAATGGTCGAGATACAAAGTGCACATGCATATAAACCACCTCACTTGCTTGGGTTACTTAGGGCGCTTTCCATTTGTCGGGTCCGGTCAGTCTGTCCAGGAAGTTTATCACCCTATGTTTGTACAACTTCGTACCAGAATGGGCAAACTGCTCAGTTCTTCTACTCCAGTAGTGGGGCCATTCTGGCCTAAACCAGTTCCCTAACTTGCTCCATTCCATTTGCTTGGGCCGGCCAGACCGGCAAGTTACATGTACGCCAAATGGAAAGTGCCCTTATGCTTAACCAAGCAAGTTTTGGACTCTTCGTTTTGCAGTTGCCCTAGTCTTGTACTTGATGCCAGGTGTCTCCAGACCTCTTGCATTTGAGCGAGGCCAGAATTCAAAGGAAGCATCTGAAAGTCAGCCAGTTTGTAAGCAACATGAAAGTCACGCTGCTCTACCGGTGAGCACTGGTCTTTGACTCAGTAAACCCATAAACTGTTGGGAATTAGTAGACTAGATGGAAACATTTCTTGTTTACCTAAATTGCTAAACATTTAAACTGGAAGATGTTTTGTTTAGCATCTATCAAACATAAGCTACAGAATGGCAGAGTACTGGTACCTCATTCAAGGGTAGCGCCTGCAGGGTGTGCCAAGTCTTGGATGGGATGTGAAGTGTGTACAACACATTAGATTCCTTTACCATGCCAGACTTGTACAGGTAGCCACCAAACACCAGAATAGCATCTGTTCCAGGATGATACACTGCTGTGTGTCCATACAATCCTGACAATAGTGCAAATGTATTAAAATAATCGAGGTTAGTATTTCCTAAGCCATATTATTTATACGTGAAAATGACAGCCTGCAAATGGCAGGAGGTACCTGCAGGGGGTGGAGTGACATTGTCACTACTCATAGTGGTCCACTGGGAGTTCAGAATGTTGTACTGATACACCTTGTTGTTGAACCCGTCTACTGGGCGATATCCTCCAATAATGGTCATGATACTACCAGACAATGTTGCACTGTGCCCTGCCACAGCTGGGCTCTTTCCATGTGCCTGAAGGGACATAGAATGATTAAAGAGTAGTGCTTAGCATTCATATTTCAGAATATATTCAAACTAATCATTGTCATGTTAGTGTCAGCACTGAGTCAGTCACTTGTGGTTAATGGATACCATATTTAACAGTATTTATATTAATATAACATATTGGCAATACGTAATATATGTTGCATTGTTAATATATTCAACAATAATTTTCATTATGAATTGACATGATGCCATTGGTCAGATTTGATCACATAACATGCTTGGGAGGACCATTATCAGTGAATAGTGTAGGACCAATATTGCCGAGGTATCTCGATCTCACAATGACAGCTTTTCAAACATTTTATAGCATTGTTTTTCAGTTTCTATTTCATTGAGCTGTACATATTTTACAATTCTGTGGTTCTGACAGTCGACTTTGTGTATCAGTCACATCAAACCTTTCACACACTTTAATTTGAATCAAAGGTAAAAAGTAGAACAAAAGCTGCTTCAACTTGTTCAATTCATTTGCCAATTGAGATAGTTGTGAGCTGTTGCTTTAGAATGGATGAATCTACTCTTTATCCTTCACATTTCTACTATTACTAACAGCTGAATAATATTTAGACTGCTCAAGACACCTCTCACAAGAACTCTCGGAGGAGGTTCAGTTCCAGTAAGTACCGTGTAAATTGCAAAATGTGATTCAGTTCACAAGTATCTCAAAGTAAATGTGAATTAAAGCAACATACGGTTTGTGTAGGTTTCCAAAGTTTCCTGAAGTGATGGCAAATTTAAACTCCATCATATGCTATTTACTATATCGAATTTTATAGTCAAATTAAACTTGGTTCAAAATACATACTTTAATTTTATATTAGTAAGATTCTTTCTGGAGAAAAGTACAATTTCTCATAGGTAAATTGCAACTCTCACCGGCATTTGTAAATGAAAATTTTGATTTGTGTCAAACTGTAGCCTGATGTGTTTGGGATTCTTATATTTGACTGTTGGTCGTGAAATTATTTAAAATGTACTACAAATAATGTCTCTTGTTGTTCAACTCTGGAAACTTGAATGTCTTGTTTATAAAATGGTGAAACACATTTGCACGTGTGAGCCTGACTGGCAAACACTGTTGTTGTAATTGTAGTTGATTTTGGCTAAACATTATTATTGAATCTTAAAGTAGTCCCTTGGCTTCCAAATTGTTCTCTGAGTTTCCCATTTGCGCTCAACAAAGCCTTAGGCAAGACATTCACTCTTCGAACAATTTGTCAGTCTCGGGGCCCATATGACTCAATAGAACAGGTAACAGAAGTACTTTAATTACTAAGTGTCCACTAAACAATGTCACATGAAATGTAGCCATACATATTGTCAACACTTGTCCTTCTGAATTTCAAAATCCAAAATTTTCAAATTTTATGAAAATTACATACTCATTAATTTTAAGGAACAAGTCACACCAAACACTCCAGCTCATCAAGACAAACAAAATAAGTAGTCATTTTATGGGTTTCGTCAATTGCTGCAAAAGTTAGGACAGTTTTGGTGTTAACAAAATCGTCTTCAGTAGGACAAGGGTTAATATATCGTACATGTATCTACTGTTCACTGTCAGGGTTCGTACATTTTTGACCTTCTGAAATTCCACGATTTTCCATGACTTTTTCCATGACTTTCAAGAATTTTCCATGACCTAATTTTTAACCATTTTTCTCGACACTATCAAAATCTATTCTCAGGTTGAGCTTTTTCTGGCACAGTAACCCAGTGCAAGAAAAGATTTGGCAATACTTTGAGAATTTATCCATAATTATTGGTTCTGTACGTCAAGATCAATTCAAATCACTGTTTTCTTCTCATATCGTCTCTTTGTTCCTCTTTACCCTCGTGTTTTTCGTGTTTCCTTCTCGCTACTTTCGGTCTTAAAACCTGACCCAACTTCATATTTCCATGACTTTCCAGGCCTGGAAAATGGAATTTTAGAATTCCATGACTTTCCAGGTTTTCCATGACCCGTACGAACCCTGATTGTTACTCTCTGTGTAGCGTCATGATTAGCTCAACTGTGATCATGTACGCAGTAGTCCACAGATTACAGAACTCACCTTTACTAGACTCCAGCTTGGCAGGTTCACGTTGAGCTTCCACAGCTCGCTCACCACTCCACTGCTTGTTATTCCGCCAAATACGAGCATTGTGTTCTGAGAAAACATAGTATTACTTTTAATCTCATGTTAATTATTCTGTCTAGGATGCAGTGCATCCAAAGCTGAAACAAGGGCGCAGTGGGCCCAAGGTAAAGTTGCAGGTATATGCGGCTTGTTGCTAAATTATATATTTTTAAAAGAATAGAATGCAAAAAAAAATCACTCAAAAGTAAAAGAAAAATACATATTCATTACATGTCATGTCAAGCAATCAGTCTGTACAAACTATAGCTCTGGTCAACTAGTTTCTAAAAAACCGGGTTTTCTACGTTTGCAAGTAAGCCAAAAGATGGGTTAATTAGCTCAATGTTGACGTGTTACATAATGAATTTCTTTGATTTTTTTAAAAACTTAATAACACAGAGTTGACTGTTATGTTCATACGTCTGGCTAATTGTCGCTTTTTCCTTTTCTCTTTAATTCATTTTTTTCTTAAATAAAGTAGATGTGTCCTTTGAACTTCTCCAGGAATTGAGATGATAGCACAAACGTTGAATAATACATGCAGGGCTTGGGCTCATTTTCGTTCAAACAACTTTTCCTTGGGCTGATTTGATGTGAGCCGTTCGTGGGTTTACTGTTGGATATTTCCCTCCTTTAATAGGTCGTTCACTATTAATTAAGTCAATTGCCTTATTCTTGGGTGGGATTCATTTCTGAAGTAAATTTTTGTTCTGGATTTTTGTTTTATTTGTGTGTGTGTGTGTGTGTGTATGTGTGTTGGGAGGGGGTAGATCATCAGTACATGTATGCGGCTTGTTGGCAGACTGCCAATGAGGGTTCTTCAATATTGCAAAGCTTGGTAATATTTTATAGAGCTTGTATCACACTCACATAAATCTAATCCAGACTTATCGAGCTGGATCAATGTTTCCACCAACTAGGCACAATGACATTACACTGCAAAGATAAATCTTCCCCAAAAGAGTTCCTGATGCAAAGTAACCAATAAAGTGTATATGTTCTGATACCTGATAGAGAACAGCTGAGTGACAGTATCGTCCAGTCGGCAGCCCACTGAGCATTTGCTTGGTGTCTATCTTTGTCCATGAATTCCCACTGACAGTAAACTTCCACGCATCGTTCAGTGGTCCATAAGACAGTGACAACCCACCAAATGTGTACATCACTCTCGCCCCAGTCACCAGTGAATGTGCCATTCTCGGCAGTCGGCTGGGATGATAGTCACTGGACACCACTGTGGTCACCAGTTCCCACTCTCCTTTCCCGGCTACCACACTTGTGTTACAGCTTGCTCCTGTAAACCCACTTGTACACGTGCACAAACCTGATGTCTAAACACCAATCAAAACACAATTTTATTTTAAACAGTCTTAATACCAACATCTGCTCCAAAGGTAATTCAAGCATTAGAGACTGTATTCATTTCATTTTCACTTTGACACCTTCAGAAGTACTAAGTGCAATCGCCCTATTCCACTATGATGTCACAGCTTGGTATAGGTATAGTGCAAATAGTAAGCCCAAATATGGTATTGTGATGAATAAAACCAAATCTCGAACAATGAATTCATTCTTAGAAGAAACATATGGTTTACACTCTGAACACTGAACAGTGCACAATTTGCTAAAGGTATAAGAAACTACTCTTCAGGATTGCATTTATAAACACAATAATTATATTAACACCAAGCAAACGGCTGGGATTCCCACACAGTGGTTATCTTATGTCTCTCAGACTCATGGCTTACAAAATTCTCCCTCTCCCTTTCCACCTCCCTCTCCCTCTCCCTTTCCACCTCCCTCTCCTTCTCCAGATACACATAAAACGCTACAGTTTGGTCAGTAAGATAACTATACTATCACAAATTATGTCACTTACTGTATTGCAGTGCCCCTGACTAACATCTGAAGAACAGTTATTTGGGCATACTATGATATCACAAGCAGCACCTTTCCACCCCTCTTGACACACACACATTTGGCCCCCCTGAACAGTCCGTGCACAGTAACGGTTCCCTGTGCAGAAGTCAGGGCATCTGTTCACTTTAAAAATGGCTGAAAAGTCGTCTCTTTCACTACTGAAGAGGATAACAAGGTTCCCTCGAATGGCCTCAACTGATTTTACAAGAGATAGTCCCTGTCCACAGAACGAGCCAAGCTTGTAGAACGGCAATGGCGGTCCAGTTGGTACACCAAGAATAAAAGGCGGTAGACCGTCATATAGGTCTACATGGCCAGTTCGGCAGTCCACATTGAGCTCAGTGAATGTCAGTGTTACGCTCCCCCTAGCATCACTTAGGGGTGATGTGCTGTATATCACATTATGACTGCTGTTTGTTGAGGATGACACAATCCTAAGGCAACTTCTTGGCAAAGTCGCAGATGTCCTCTTCTTTGACGAAATATCTCCAAAAGTGACGTTGGTCAGGACACTTCTACCCTTGCACTGATAGTAACATCTGCCACCATTCCTATATACCACACACCACATGTAACAAATACAATGTATGAGACCATACGTGTACACTACAACCACTGATGTAATAATAATAATAATGATAATAATAATAATGATAATAATAATAATGATAATAATAATAATGATAATAAAAGGAAGGTGGCATCCATATTTCTATTGGTAATAACTGCAGAATTTAGCTGGAAGATGATTTCAAGTCAAAGAACGTACATTATAGTAAATGGCTTCTGTTACCACAGTGGCATACATGTGCTCAGTCTTATATCAATGAGTACACTTTATAATATATTGATACTTATAGATAGTCTGTTGAAGCTGCCTAACACCACCCCACAATTATTCTACACTGTATTCGTATCATCAGTTTCATAGTAACACTGTCTGCTAGGTTGATACTCTTATCATGGTCTGGAAACAACAAAGATCGTTATTAATCATACATGTACAGTAACAAAAATTTCTCAGTTGTGATTGGTCGAGAGGAGTGCAGTTCATTTGAAATTGAGTGCAGATTTTTGAAATTGAGTGCAGAAAAGTGAAATTGA
>JANVCH010143613.1:0-12695 GCA_025505405.1 Epizoanthus rinbou | reverse complement strand
AATAAAACACAAATCAGTAACTGTTCATCAGTAGGAATACCTAAAATGTGTGCAATTCTGCAATTGGTTTCGGCTCCGTTACAACTCAACAAAGCGCGCGTGTTCGTTTTTTATTTCTTTAGGAGTCCCCGGAGGCGTGTGCGAGGGAAAAGCACTATTATTAAAAAGATATCCAACTATAAATTAAATATATACATTTGACATCGAGAATAGAGCTCCCTAACAGACCTTGCTTGAGCTTAAATCGTGTGACATACATTATAACATAACATAAGTAGGGCTCTTTTGAATTTAAAGTGGGGGAGCTAAAAACTGAAAAAGTAAAATGTGGCTCTGCGAGTGCTGACTGAAATGTTGAAATTCAGAGCTCCAATATCGCTCTTCAACCATCTAGAAACAATACATACTTACTAAAGTTTTTAATGTTCCTGGATCTTATTTGTTAAAATTCTTCACTGTACTCTAACAAACTATTAATGGTTAATGGCGATCGATAGATCGCAGAGATAGAGATCTGGCCCCGATTGTTCAAAGACTGAATAGCGCTATCCAGTGGATAAAATAGGCTAAACAGTTAGCAGGTATCTGATGGATAAGGATTTATCTGCTGGATAGCGCTATCCACTGTACAAAATTGTTGTCTAAATATTTGCTACGAAAATGTTTGTTTAATTACGTTTATAAAACGAAACGTTTTCATCCAAATACACTGAAGATGTCCTTTAAGTTTCGTTTTAATTTCTTTAAACAACAAACTCAAGAGTAGATATCAGACAGAAGGGGAAGCAGGGAATATAGTTTCAGGAATAATTGTAAATTAAAAGTGGGCGGGAGAGAACTGGCCTCCGAAGGATTTCAAAGCAGCGACAAAACTAATTTCCTATTGCGTAGCTAGCTATCAATACTGAATTTTCCTTCAATTACTATTATTCATATCTTTTGATGATGCGGATATTTGTGGAGCTTTCTAGACAATCTGTATATCGCAGAAACGTTTTCCAACTTCTTGTCATGTTTCAAAACCGATTTCTTTTGCCCGCAATCTTTTTTATGATTGTATCGTAACGGTCTTTTAAAATTACTCGTTTAAAATCTGGCGTAGTGTCGATAGTTTTCCCCAGTACAAACCGAGTTTTCAAAACTGTAATTTTCATGTACATTTCAACTCACGTCTATACATATACACGGACAACAAAGGCACATGTTGACATAAAGAACGCAGATTAACTGATACTAAAAAAAATAATAAAAGCCCGGCAATATTGCGTGCAATGGCTAAATTGCATCGTGTGGCCACTGCCTGCAACATTGCATGCAATGTCGTAACGAGAGGTGTCGCTATGATTCAAGCTTCAGGTTTGCAATTAATGGCTTCAACAATTCAACAAGATGGTTGAAATTATCGGGGTCCATTCACACAACTCTCTGAAGGTTGACGCGTCCTCTGCTGCTAGTTCTTGCATTAAACAATGAAACGCGCCTTTTTCCCGTCTTCTGGCTATCTATTCCTTTACTCAAAACTTCCTCTCAGGTTTTCCGCTTTTTTTCTTGGCAGAGAAGAAACGTAATAGTGGCTAGGGCTTTTCTCTTGAATCCCACAGCTGCCATTTTTCTCTTCGTGTTGTTGTCAACACGACTTGATAGCTACGCGATCAATGCTGCAAAGGGTGGCCACATTTATTTGATACAATTGCGTGCAGTGTTATGTTGTATTGTGTGGCCTGGCCTTAAACTTATAGAGAATTTCGCAGTGGCACAAAAACCCTTGGGGGGGGGGGGGTAGGAATAACGTATAGTAATAACGGAAAACATTTAGTTTCAGGATGTTTTAGCAGTCAATCGACGCTACATTTTGCTGTAATGTTTAAATACAAAGTTTGGTATTAATTTTTTCTTAAATTATTTTCTATAGGACTGTCAAGAATAAAGACCCCTCAATTTGTTGACAGTTTTAAAACGAAATCTGTAAGAGCGTTATATATAAACTCATTTAGCAAAATGCAAATTAGGTCTTTTATACCAACTAACGCAACTTTTTATCTCACCTTCAAACTTCGATATCTCATTTGGCTCAAAAGAGTTTGCTAAGTCATTCGAAATCTTTCAGAAGAAACGCGGCCTGTTTGCACGCTCAAAACTGTAAATACGAAAATAATTTTAAACGGACGACCTTTTAGTTCCACAAAAACCCGAAATTCTCTTTGCAAAGTTAGGTCTAAATTTTTAGAAAATGAGTGTCGTTTAAAATTGAAATGATTCTAGTACGCTGCCATGGCAACGCTGATCACGATCAAAACACTTGGATCTTATTTGTCTGTCATTGTGCGATATTACAAAAATAAAATTTGCTTTTGGCACAGGCAGCCCAAGCTTATAGATAGTAATTTGCGTTGAAGTTGTATATAGACTATGAATTTAAGACTTTGTATGTGAAAAATATCGGTTTCGTGAAATTGCACAAATAAAGATGGCTTTCCACAGTATTTTGTAATTAGTTCGGGGACCATTGAAGGCAATTTGGGCGAATTTTAAGTTTCGAGTGCCCCCCAATATATACTGGGGGGCAATTTCACGAAACCGATATTTTTCCCATACAAAGTCTTAAATTATTCATAGTCTATATACAACTTCAACGCAAATTACTATCTATAAGCTTGGGCTGCCTGTGCTTTTGGCAGACATTTCTTACCCGAACATGCACACCCATAACCGAGAATACTAAGGTGTACCTCCTTAAACGGTATAACATTCGGTTAAAAGTATTTAAAACATCTGTGTAATTCAGAGCTTCAGGCTCTGTGGGCTGAAATGATTGCTGCTGTAAACTGTGTAAAAAGAAAAAGCAAAAGATAAATGTTTGCACGCAAGGGGAAACATAAAACGTTTTACAGTAACAATAATGTAGTCCGAAGATTGGCACTGTGTGAACTCGGAGTCGCAGATTTTAAACAGTTTTACTGACCGATTTTAGTCCAGCCGGACTTAAATGGCAAGAATACTAACGAGCTAAAGCCAGTAAAGGCATTGTTCTAGCCAGTCATCCTTACACTTTTTCAAATAAATCAAATTGATTTATTTATCGTCTTCTCTGTATTTTCTCAATGTCAGTATTGAGCTTTCTCATGACAACGCAAATACCGAGATAATTTGTTAGTTGTATTTCACTCATTTTAATTTACATTTAAAAATGTACAATGTTTACAGAAAATATTTACATTAAAAATGTTCAAGCTATTCGTATTATCATATAACGCTCTAGGACTGACTAACTAATGCATGATCCCGGATCATTAGCGCGCTTTCTGCTGCCGTAATTCAGTTAAAATTTTGGACTTTTTTTGCGACCTTGATCTTTTTTTTTTAGTTTTTATTGACCAGTGAAAACGAACTAGTGAATTCGTGTCTCCGAGTTTCTTTGCTCATGGTGTGCCTGCTAATCTAACCTTGAGCCTCAAAAAAGCGCTTTCTTCTGCCGTAATTCAGTTAAAATAACTTACATTTTTGGACTTTCGTGCGACCTTGATCTTTGGCAGGTGAGGATCCAAATCGGTTCACACCGCTTTCCGGAACAGGTCGAAATTTTGGAATTTGGAACAATTTTTTTAGTTTTTACTGACCAGTGAAAACGAACTAGTAAATTCGTGTCTCCGAGTTTCTTTTGCTCATGGTGTGCCCGCTAATCTAACCTTGGACCTCAAAAAAGAAGAAAGCGGTGTTTTGTAGCATTACATTTTGACACTTTTAACCCAACAAGAACTGAGATCGATCGCAACTTCGGTTTTCTATTAAAAATTGGAAACTGATCAGATTTTTTTCCTGAATCCCGGCGCGCCTATTTTCAGCCACGTCTAGCCCTATGAAAATTTGCTGATACACATACCCAACGAGATTCAGCGGAACTGCATGAATATAGGGTCTTTATTTTGCAGTGTTTCGAGAGAGCTCATAACGTGTAAAACGACCACATAACAACTCGCGTTATTCCAAATCTTTCACTCCTATCTGAGTAAAATAAACTTATATAACTTATATAAGCTTGTATATAACTTCACTACATATTCATTTACTTTCGCCTGTCATTTTTTCGAAATATTTCGATTGTAGATATTTTGGAATCCATGAGATCAATAAAGAGGTTGATAGAAGTCTTTCTGCAGTCCTATTTCGTATAGCAAATCAAAAATGTTGTCGCCAATGCAACTATGGCGTTAGCAATTCTCTATCATTTACTGATAGTGTCAGGAAGTATCCTTAGTCATTTTATTTCATTTCATTTTGCTCTCCATAAAAATGCCAAGATTAAAAAACCTATGATTTTCACTAAGCCACGTTTTCCCTTCAGCCCCAGCCCTGGTCATAAATTATAACAGGCGCGGCCCTTAGTAAATGACATATTGTGATTTTACGACCATTTGAAATCGACAGTGTAATTTTTAATCAATTTGCAAACAGATTTCCACAAAGGCCATATAATCACGCGGGGACGAGGCACTGCCCATTTCCGAGACCTTATTTTGTGTTGATACACGCGCAGGTTTCCGAAAACAGTGACGTCAATCGAGGCGGCTAGGTGCGAAAATACAGCAAATGTATGAAAACTTGGCACAAAGGCTCGATTTAACGTGTTTGTTCTTGGGATATTGGGGCATTTCTCGGAAATGGGTTTGAGCCAACCTCAAGAAGATGCGCGACGAACAAAGTAGAAACACTATCTACTTTGGAAGTAAATTTTCTACTTGCTTTAGACAATTCACAAACGTGAAGTTTTGGGCAAACTTTAACTGTCGCAAAAGTGTTTTCTTGTCATGTTTTCAAACCCATATTTTACATAGGTAGATTTATTAGCAATTCACTGGGTGGCTCTTTTTATCTAAGACTATACTGAGTAACTAATTAGGTTGTACTAATGAACAAGGTGAAGGAAGGAGTGCTATATTTTATACTCGTTCAGAAATAGATATGAAACAAAAAGAAGCGAATAACTAATGACGCACAAAAAGATTTCAATTCAAGAGATGTTGATCTAATTTCCTTGCTAGCAAACAATTAACGCGCTGAATGCTCCCAAGTACTAATTCTAAGCAATTTTAAAATATAATTTCCGTATGGCGTTTCTAAACGATGTAGGCAAGCGTGATCGCGTGTACTGATACGGAAGGGTCCAGGGCAAACTTCGTTATATCGTAGTCTTTCTGGACCAGATGACAGGTGTTCGACTGCTCATATCAGTTACTGCGCATGTCTGATCGTTGTAGTTGTCTCTAGATATAAAACGAACACCGACTATATCAAAACAGAATTAGGTTTGAAGGTGGGCTGACAACATCGTTCACTGACATTAGAGGCAAGTTACAATTCAGCGAAAGATGAATAACTCTTCCTTTTCCAACGCAACGCCAACAGCACCAGCGCCCTATCACTGTCCTTACATGGACGAGACTCGCCAGTGGAGGAACGTTTACCTTACATCTGCGGTACGCGCGAGTTCGATTGCTGCAGTGGTGGTTAACTGTCTGTTACTGCTGATAACAACCTCTTCAAATGCAGTCGTTATATTATGTATCTTCGTGAACAAGCGCTTCCGTGAACATACGTTCATGTTGCTGCTCGCTTCTCTCTCCATGACAGGTAGGAACTTCTTAGATTGTTTGAATATGTTTGAAAATGAAGTTTTTAGCTCTGAAGTGAAAACTGTTCATGTAGTTGCACTGATTGTTCTCTATAAATTCTGTTTTGATTCCGGTTTTGTTAGAAATTGAAAAATTGCATTCCCAGGCATTAAAACCTTTTCAAGGGATGAAAAAACACGTCGATATAAATCTGTGAGAGGTGTTTATCACTTGGTTTCTGCAAGCCAATTTAGGCACAAATAGTAGCCATCATAATACATAGCGGAATGGACAACACAATGTCGAAATAGTATTACTAGTACGTTTGCTATAAATTCGTCAGGCGAATGAAGAACAGTTTCATTTTGTCCGTCAACGAGATCTATAAACATTTTAACAGCATGAGAACTAGTTTGTGAGGCTCTTCGGAAGAGAAAGGGGTTGGTTCTGGCCCAGTATTAGTTTAAGTTTCTACTGAGGTTAAGACTGGGTTCAAGGGTTAATGATACATGATCAGACACATATGATGAATACGTGGTGATGAAGCAAATTTCATTATTATCCGATTCGCTGCCAGTCTCTATTACACTCAATCACTATCATTTGCTACTAGTAGCCCTCAATAGCTATCATTCTTTATATTTCCGATTAGAACTGATAACCAGTAAAGCTCCCTGCGGCGGAGATGTAAACTGAATGAAATTATTGAACCTTTATCAGCAAACTAAATCGCCTGTTTTCCTTGAAGAAAACCGAATCGTGAAATTAAATACAGCCGTTGTCTGTAATTGAAGAAAAACAATTTAATGTTTGTGAACGACACTGGAGTATTTTACCAGTTACTTCGCAACTTAATAAATCGTTCTACAATCGAGTACTTTTCAAGAAATACAAGTTTTCAGCGGATTCGAAAATTGTGTCTTAGAACGAAGATTATTTGCTAGTAACAGCGGGATTAAAGACCGTACCTTTTCGAGTTAAACAGAAATTACTAAACCACTCCTGAAGTTATAAACACAGTTTTGTGAAAACTAAAGATACCTACAGCTGTTTTTAGCCTTTGATGGTCTAACTTATCATTTTCGTGTACTCTAGATTTCCTTATCGGCGTGTTGGTTCAGCCGCTGTACCTGACCGTCCGAATCTACGAGATGCTGGGCCGTCCGGACCTGGTGTGCAAAGTTAGACTGGTGCAACAGGTGGCTGGTGTCACGTGTATCGGAATATCACTCGGTCACGTTTATCTTATCAGCGTTGAAAGATACCTGGCTGTACGCTTTCCAACTCGCTACAAAGCCATCGTGTCCACCCGCAGAGTGCATGTAGGCATCACTTTCACGTGGTTGTTTTTCATAACGTATGCAGTCCTGCCAGTTGTGGGATTTCCTCAGGTCGGAAAACTAGTCGGCCGGTCCATCATGATCGCCATCATTGTCATGGGAACAGCAGCCTGTTATGCAGGAATTTTCCTGACGTTCTGCGCAAGCAGCGCAGTTAGCGGCGGTCCAGTGTCAGCGGCAGCCTTGCAAAGAACCGAGAGAGAAAAGAAACTTGCACGCACGATGTTGTACACCGTTGGAATTTTAGCGCTCTGCTACCTGCCAGAAATGACAATATATCCCATAATGACGAAACATCCCGAGAAGTTCGAAGTTATTTGGATCGGACAAAACTGGAGCAGCATACTGATATACATCAATTCGTTTATCAACCCCTTCTGGTATTGCTGGAGGATCCCTGCGCTAAGAAAAGCAATTCTTAACCGTCTGGGTCGCGCACGCAGTACAATGGCTCAGGCAAACCTGACTCCTGGATATGGTACACGAATTCAACCTTTAAATAAAGTCAATAAAACATTCGGAAGTTCTCTTCCACTTAAAGAATTCACCCCAAGGCCAGCCAGCGCATTAAATATTTGTGGCAATGTAACAAATTCTTTCGATAACAGAGTAGTAATATCTCTTTCAGTCGGAGATGTCTCCCCAAGACTAGCCAGTACATCAACTGATGGCCCTTGTGAAGGGACAAATGGTTCCAAGTACAGAGTTAGAACAGCCCTTCCAATCGATCATCCCTTGTCGAGAAACACCAGTGCACCAAACGAGCCTTGTGCGGGGGCAAAACAAGACGCTATTTCCATTTCACATCACCGAGCAGAAAATCGCATCATGTTTGCAGTAGAAAGCACCAATACGAGGCTCTGACAACGAATCAACAGACGTTGCTGGTCAAAGCGGCAGTGTCATGGCACAGCGCATGCGCAAGTAATATCTCCAAAATTGAACAAAAACAAGTTATATGTCAAAAAAGACTTATATGAGTGACTCGAATATAAATCTGTGTCAGATGTCCTGTTTTAGAAGGCGGTTGAAGCAGATTAGTGTTGGCCCGTAGAACAAATAATTAAAATAGCGTCAAATGCATGGAACCCCGACGACCCTGCTTAACTAAAGATTTTCCATTTAAAAAACGTTGTCTCATTTTAGCGTTGTTATAACAAAGCGGTTCAGCAAGTTTCCCAGTCTGTGACCTCTGACGTGACCTCAGCCGAGCGGCGCCAACGAGATTGACGCATGCGCAATAGGTGCATAGGCATCAAAGTAATGGACTACTGAGTTTCAGTGGAGATGGATGTCTTGGAATAAGACGTGAAATTTTCTTTGTGATTGGCAAATCAGATTTCAAACTCTATATAATTCACACTAGAAATGTTTCTGACATAATCGCAAGCACAAGGGCAGGGCACGGAAGACGAAAATAAAAATAAAATTGAACTTTTTCTTACGATTGCGTTTCTTCACTTCACGCTAGATTTTTCTTGTTTTGAGACGATTGCAATTACATTGTTTGTGTGAGCAGGTCTTTAGCTTTCCTAGGGTATCCTCACCATTCTTTGGGGTTTTTTGTTTTTCCTTGTACAGTACATGCAATGTGTATTGTCTATCCTTTAGTCTTTTTTTCTTTCTTGGTTGTTGTAGATTATCGAATGTCAATTATCATATTTATACTGTACAAACATTTTATGTTAGACATGTTTGTTGTTAAACGAATCATTTGTATAGCCTATAGCCCAGAGTATAGGTAATCACATGACACATGGTTGCGAGAGCAATTTGGAATAAATGAACACAAGTACATTCTTCAGACTAACAAAATGTACGAGTGCACCGCTTATTTTATTCCAAAATATGCACGAGGAATCATGTGATTACTTGTTAATCACAGAGAAACAAAAATTCTGATATCTCTACTTTATAGCTTTGATTCCTATCCTTACCGACTGACTTTGTCTGGGCATTTCCTCTGACGCCTTGACTTGAGCTTCAGTTCTAGTCGTTTCCCTCCATCGAGTACATGTTTAGATGTTCTACTTCATGAATTAAATGCTTTTAGCCACTCGCCGTTGATCCTTGCATGTTGGATATTAATGTTTGTTGTTTGTTGTCCAAGTAAATCTACTTCCAATCTTCATTCAACATGGCGGTACAAACACAAAATGGCGGTACGTTTGTTTCCAACTCGTTCCCAGGGCCATCCACACATTAGCTGTGATCTGATTGGCTCATGTTTCTCGGCTAGCCAACCAGCGTTTGATTTCACATTTTTGCACTCGTTCGAGTTCAAGAAATCGCACTCTGATTTCAAATGAACAACACTTTTCTCAGCCAATCAGAATACAAAGGATTTTTGCTGTATGATTAGGGCTCAAAATATGTTTCAAGTACAATTATAACAGCTTGGCTTTCGAAGGCGTCTAGTCCCGACGTCCAAGTTTATATTCACAAGAAAGTTGCAGTAATAGGAATTTGGAGAAAAGTCGATATTTGGTCGCAATGGGACGTGTCTTCGCTTCTGACAGTTAAACATTTTCATAAACATGCGCGGACTTCGAAGGAAAAAACAGTATCCCAGACAGAGTTTATTCAATATCAATAAGCATTACGTTAGCTGATAAATAAGAAAAAAAGACATGACAGAACATTGGCGAAACAGATAAGAAAACATCAGGCTTGGTTTCCTGTTGGTTGTAACTGTAAGTATTGATTTACTTACAATTACAGTAAGTATTAAAACGGTATTAAAACAGTAAGTATTAAAACAAACACGTTTAAACAAGTATGTGGATCTTTAGCAAAAAATGCAAATTGGCAACCTATCACTTTTAACCCCAAGTTTATTTCGGGTGACCAGTACCCTACTTATCTATTCTAATTTTATTTATTTATATAACTCTAAATACTAAAAAAGGGTGAAATAAAGATGTGTGTGAGGAAATAAAATTCATATTTCTTAATTAATTCTAACATGTACTCTAAAAAACTGTGTTTACTATTTTACCTTCATTTTTATTTTACCTCCAGAAATGACGGATAAACAACGAACATGTGCGATTCACGGTCTTGTCAAATGGTCCGTTGATTTATACCCCACAGAGACATTGATTTCACTCACTTGGCTTTTTAAAACAGTCACAGTTTGTCTTAGTCAAAACTGTTGACTTTCTTGAACAAATTAAAGGATATATCCGAAACCGAAATATTATTTATATTCAACCCCCCCTGCCTTGGTAAACCACGGTTGAACTCTCCTATATTGCCCGTCCTTGTTTGTACAAGCCAAATATGAACTCTTGCTGAGTTGTAGAGTAGGGGGGGGGTGTACTCAGGAAGACAAAACCATTTCACATTGTACAGGGGTGCTTAATTGGCAAGCAGGTCCTGCTCAGTTGCATCCCTCCAATAGTTTTGGTACAACGCCCTCGTATATATAAAATATTTTAGTAAATTACGTCAGTCTTCTAATTTACCTGCCCTTCAATTTGATTGGTTTCTGCTAAAGTTTTGATACAACTATAAATATTATTTCTTGTAGGTTTTTCAGTTCACTGATTTTTGGTTCCAAATAGAGAATGGCATAAATTTTGCCATTATTGGCGAGCCAGGAGAATGCAAAGGTAAAGTGAGGCACTGGGTCTGTAAGGATAAAAATGTCCTGGGTACATCTACACGACATGATAAAAAAACAAAATAATCAGTATTCCTTTCATTTTCAGGCAACTATCACAACATGCATGACCAATGGTTGCAAAACGACACAAACTGACAAGAAAAACAAAAAAATACGAAAGAACAAGCTCTTTAATAGTCTGTAGACACACTCGTATTCTGGAATAACATTGTACACACTGCACAATAACTTTATGTTTGAATATCTCTTAAAGAGGACCATTATTTTATGAGTCAATGAGTCATGAGTCAATAATTCATGAGTTGGTCAGCAGTCTTGCTCCACCTAGCTGTGAAAATGTGCCATCATGGAAGATGTTGGCTCAGAAAAGGTGAGTTTTAGGGTTAGGATTAGGGTTAGGGTTAGGAGTCAATGACTCAGACTCATGGCTCATAACTCATTGACTCATTGACTCACAAATATATTAATCTCCAGACAGTACTCTAAAGTGCTGACAGAGTAAATGGAAAACCTAGCCATTGCAGTCCTAAGAATACTAGGTAGGAATCAAACTAAATGGGATTCCAAGTGAATTCCAATCTTGCAAACTGTAAATATTTATTCAGAAAGTTTACATGATTGTATTTTTAGAGAAATATTTCTCATCAGGGCTCGAACTTCTTCTATTGGGTTGCTTGTCTATAGATACAAGAATAACTCAATTTTGGTTATCCAAACTATTATTCAGCTCTGAGTTGAATAATTAGCAAGCTGATGTCAGTGATTCTTGAACATCGCATGCTTAAAGCCGAGCTTGACTCAAGTTTGAACACACAAGTGACTTGAGTTGTTTAGTGTGGCCCGTCTAAACCACTAAATAAAATAGAGTGGCAGATATGGAGTTCTGACTTGGGGTGGAAGCAGTGATTTCAAATCTCCTGGGCTTTACATAGCTAGTATAAGTGTTCTTGATCAAGTGTCAAGGAAAGAGTTCCCAGGGGGACTCTCATACTAACATGGGCAGGGATGCTTGCCGTACCTCTTAGGGGTTAAATATCAGGCTTAGGAACCGCTTAGGGTGTTAAAAGCAAAATATTCACATTTGCAAACAACATGGTACCTTTTAAGGGTGCAACAGTCAGTCGAATGGTATTTTACGAAAACACGATGAGGCTTTATAATTTAAGAAGGTGACGCCATTTCTGTTTGGTACCTTTTAGGGGTAAATCTCTGCTTAAGCCACACACCCAGATAGGTACCTTTTAGGGATTAAAATGAAATTTTCCAATGAGCATCCCTGCCCTTTATATATGAGAGTCCCCGCTCCCCCCTCTGGAAAAGAGTTATCTATGAACATTGCATTTTGGTCATAAATCTATGGGATTGACAGCCGGGTTGCCATGGTCCTTGAAAATCATGGAAAGTCCTTGAATTTGAAAAAGATCAATTCCAGGCCGGAAAAGTCTTTCAAAACCATTCAAGAGCCTTGAAGATCCTTGACTTAACTAGTGTCTGCATCACTAGAAAATTGGCTGTGTTAAAACATTTGATTTCAAATCTGAAAGATTAGCACTCCAACCAAATCTCCCCCGAAGCAAATGTGTTTGCAAAAATAATTGTCATTTGCTGTAAGTTCTGACCAGTCTGTAATCAGGTCTCTCATTTTGCATTGCATGACTGTTTGTTCAAGTCTTATTTGCTGTGTACACAAGGTCCTCGAATTTGCTGGTATTAAGAGGTTTCATTTATGAGTGGCAACCCTGGTTTGACAAGAATGAGGATTATTAAAGTTTAGGTATTTTTTACAAAATAATTGAAATGGCACTGTAGTCTTGTTTCTTTTGGAAATAATTTGTGTGAATAATTTTAAATAGTATTTTTGCAGCCACAAGGAATTGAGTCTTTCTGCCTCAAAAAATATCAATGGGTTGCATACTTGGTAAACATTACCTGTCCAGTAATATTTTAAGTGTGTTTTATTGTTGCATAAGTTTGAAACTTTTTTATTGTCAGTGGGAAACAGTATGGTTGAACCATCAAACAGTTCTCGAAAACTTTGAGTCTTTCTTCCTCAAGAAATATCAATGAGTTGCGTAGTAAACGTTACCAGGGCCGTAGCTAGTGTCAGGCAGGGAGGGC
>JANVCH010143502.1:0-12696 GCA_025505405.1 Epizoanthus rinbou | reverse complement strand
GGGGGGGTGGAAGAATGATTTCTGTGCAAATGTTTTTATTTTTGGTCAATCTTCGGCAAAAACATTTTTTTCTGTTTTCCCATACATTCTCTTTATAACAGTTCGGCGTGTAATTTTTTTTCCCGCCTGGTTCGATCGTGCAAATTTGTTTTACATTTATGCCAGTAGGGGCCTTACGCAGCTAGGACTGTAACGGCTACGACGATGGCTGCTGAAATCCTACTTTCTTTCTTTCTTTCTTTCTCTTTTTATATATGTATCATTCATTCATTCATTTTTATTGTTCCTTGTGTCTTTATTTTTTTTATTTTCACGTTGAAATTGTCTATAAAACGCAGAACTTGCCTTTTTAACGTTCATTGTCTGAAGAAGACAGTGAACAGTGGTCAATTTGGTGCATTCCCACGTGCATTTTATTGCATTCTGTAGTTAAGCGTTTTGTTGGCACTACTGTTGTCGTTAACTTTGCCGTCTTGGTTACATAAGGTCTTCTCTACGATGACTTCTGCCAATTTATCACATTCTAGGTCTTGAGGTTGCTTTTAAACCTCAAAGATTCTAAGTCACGATACTATACAGGAATGGCGTATTTCTTCACGAATCTTGAAGAAAACATCAATGAGGTTCCCAGAGCCTTTTGATCGCAATACAAATACCGCCGGACACCATAACGTAACATTCTCGTTCCCATAGCCCTGCTCGCTCTTCTAACAGTGCCCACGTTATGTCATCCAGCGGTATTTGTAGGCGACCAGAGTTTTTACCAGAAAATAAAGGCCTGTGATTGTTTGGAATAAAAACAATGGGTATAGATGGAAGAGTGGTCCTGGTAACTGTGGTCAATGACGTATTTCTTCAAGATCTTGAAGAGATCGTGGTGGAGTAAACCAGAGCCTCTGGTCGCCTACAAATACCGCTGGATGACATAACGTGGGCGCTGTTAGAAGAGCCAGCAGGGCTCTGGGAACGAGAATGCATAACGTGAGTGCAGTGGAAACGAGAATGCACATTACCGGGAAAACTCCATGCTCTCCAACCATGACTTCTGCTTTATTCCATCGGTTGCCTTGGTTACCAGACATAGTAAATATCTTGCCGCCTTCGACATACACGTTGAGAGCGCCCATTCCACGTCCATACATGTGATAGTAAAACTTAACACAAGTGATACCGCTGAACAACAGTCCCGCCTTTTCAATCCTTGCTTTGTCTCCAGGCCTGCGTGGGTTGGATGCCTCAATATACAGATATTTTCCTGATGAGCCAAAAAGAACCAATAAAATATATTGCATTACAGTGTGTGTGAATAGCATTAACTATGACTACTAAACTACATTATGCTCAAAGAAAGTATAGGAAAAAAAACAAACTAACCATCATAATAACTCTGCTTAAACTACAACTTATACATTCTGCTATAGCTAAGTAATGAATTGTTCATGTTAATTGCTTCAACGCCAAAATTTATGTTAAATTTTCTGGTGGGGGGAGGGGATGGAGCTGTCCATGCTTCTGGCAATAAATGGTGCGTGGAACGTGGAGCGAAATTAAAGGGGCTATGTCACGGTAATGCGCATGCTCTCTAGTCATGTCAGGAACAAAGCCTTCACAGTCATGAAGCACAAGTTTTAAGATTAACAGGATAACAAGAAATGATACAATGGTTATATATTGTGGAAACAAAATGTGTAGATACAAGAAACACAATTTTGCCAGCGAATGTCTAGCCTTGACCGAAATGAAATTGAGAGTTTGTAATCCGTTTTAATCTTCCCCAGTTTTAACATCCACGTTCCTTTACGACTTATCACAATCCCTCTTATGCTTTTCTACTATGGCGACCTGTTACGAAAATATATTTTACTTGACTTGAAAACTTGGGATCTAGTGAAAAGTCGCCTAATATATAATTTTAAGGGAAAAATATGAGAGAATTGTCATATCTACTATTCATGATTTGGTTGCATGGTGTAACAGTCAATGAACAGAGTTCATTGCCACACCTAAATGTTGCAATGAACCAGCTTAGGTAGCGACCCCTAACAGTTCCTGAAGACAGTCTAAAAATAGATGACCAATCAGCGAGTTTCAAATTTATTAATTGTAATACCTGGAGTTGGTTGAATGCGCGTGACATGATGAAACCAGACACCGGGACAGCGGCTATAGATAGATCTGGAGTTGTTATAAGCTGGCACATTGCCTTTAAATATGTGCAAGACTTCATGATCACTTAGAAGCTGCTCTGATTCTCGACAATTTATGATACTCTAATATATAATTTTTAGAGGAAAATGAGAGAATTGTCATACCTGCCATTCATGATTTGGTTGCAAGGAGTAACAGTCAATGAACAAGTCTGTCACACATTAATGTTGCACGTTCTATTTTTAATGGTACATCAATTGACCATCTGATACAAAAGATGGCGGCTGTACATTTAACCACAATACCTTGCGAACCTACTACAACGAATAGGCACATAGAAAGCCATATATTTTAGCGAAATTCGTCCCTGTACTAAAGTCATTGTGAATGTTAGGTTTTTGGGACCTTTCAGTGCATTTTTATGGATGCTTTTAGGGTTTTCGTGCGCTAAGAATTATGGGTAAATGTACTAGTCGCCATATTTGTTTATTATGGTCAATTGGAGATCATAGTTGATAACAGCATTGTTAACGCTGCTTCAAGTAATAACTAACTTATTAGGAACCTCTTTAAGAACAGATGTAATTCATATTACTACTGACCGCTTCCACCATGAGGTCTATTTGGCCCAGTATTGGAAGATGGGGTTCTTCCAGACCTGAGTCTCCAATCAAACTGGTCAGTTGTCAGCTGAATGAAACCACACATTCCATTATCAAATCCACAGCGAAATGAGGACACCAGACTGGGCAGTGTGGTCGGAGCTGAAGAAAAGTTAAATACAAGGATTGAGGGTTTTCTGCAACAAACTCAAATATGTACATAATGAAACAGAACCTTGACAGAAAAAAAACCCAACTGTTTTCTTAATCAAAAACTGTCTCATGCGAAAGTTTATACTAAATACCAATTTGTTTATAACAAGTATGATTACAGACACAATTGGATGACACGAAGTAATATTACTAATTTAATAAAATAATTACAATTTCTGAAAAAAAAGAAAACATTGATTTTAAGTCTCTGTCATGGAAATAATTGTTGCTGTATGAACAAAAAAGTTCTTCCATTTTATCTTGGTCACAATTTGTGAGGGGTAACTTGTTGTTATTTACAGTGATTATTATCTGACTTGTGATTGGACAGTAAGCCAAGAACTCGGGTTGTGGTTGGTTCATTCAAGTGTCCGATAACAGGTGTCCGATAACATAACTTGTTATAGGATTCTATCCAATTAATGAATAATAGAGTATAGCTAATGAACCGATCACATTTGAGGAAATTGTAATATTTATATATTTTTAAAATCTAGAACGGAGGTGATTAATATAATGAGATAAAACAGGAGGGGACGGAAGGTCAATATAATATACAGGCCCGTAGCCAGACCCAAAATCAAAACAAGGCATGAGTGAGGAGGAGTATTATTTAATATCTTACAATGACTCGAGTATCTAGGGGAGTTGGCGTTTCTAATTAAAAACGTATTGTTTTGCACTTAGTAGGGCGGAAAGGTTTCAAATTTTCCAAGGTCATTGTATTAAAGATGTACTGAATTATAAGGCAGATGGCTGTATAAAGGACCTTGGGGATTGGAGAGGGTCTTCTGGAAGACTTTTCACAGAATTCTGGTATAATGTTTGGCTGATTTTTTCAAATTCTTCGATCTACTCCTTCCGCCCCCACAAAATCAAATGGTCGGACCCATAATCAAATACTAATCTGCCAGTTCAAAGCTAACTCAGATAAAATATTAGAGAGTTTAGGGATTACGTATACAGTGAACGATAAACATCGTGGGTCCGCCATTTGTGTTTGGTTGAAGCTTCATCTAAACGCAGTATTATCAAACGTGACACCACACCTCCCCCGAACAGCACTCCCGCCAAAATTCAGGGCATTGCGACCACGGCGTGCCGTTCGATGGAAAAATGTACATGCTACTTACGTGGTGGTGTCGTTGTTGAGCATGGACGTACACTGACATCGTCAATGGCGAGATCTCCCCGATACCCTCTGCCTCTTGCTCCTTCGAACATCAGCTGCAAGAAAGAGGAAAACTTGTAGATTGCGAGAGGAAGGAAGACTGGGTATATACTGGCCAGGTTTGAAGGCTTCGCCAATAACTTTGACTGTTTAACTAAAGAGGTTTTGTCATGAATATTTGCAAGAAAAACCTCTTACAATTATGAAAACTAAGTCTCAAAATTGACAGCGAATGGAATAACCTTACTTAATGTCTAGCCAGGATCGGATCAAAATTTAATTCCGAGCAGTAAATCCAATCTCTTCTACCCCAGTTTTAGCGATCCCTGTTTCTTTATGACTTATCATCATTTCTCTTGCATTTTCTACCACATTAAGCCTGTTATTTTACTCTTTGTACAACTCAAAATACCTTAAATATGGCGAAAACACAAATTTGCAGTTGAGTCTCTCATTCTTTTCTATCAAATTTAATTCAACATGGATGCAGGGTTCGTATGTACTTTCTGTGTTCCAAAACTCCACGACTTGCCCATGACTTTCCATGACAATCCGGCTTTACAATATTCAATAACCTTAGAATCAGAATGTCGCAAAAATTGATTACTATGAAGCGGTGAATCAAGAACAAAATTCTCGTTGGTTCACACAAATATCTGATTTGCCATTAATTTCCGTGACTAATTTTGATTTTCCAGGATTTCGAGCCCTAGAATATGAAATTCTAAAATCCATGAGTTTCCAGAATTTCCATGACTCGTAGGTACCCTGTGCATGTCATGAAACTTTAATTGTAAAAAGGATTGTGCAATTATGAATGTCTAAAATAGACCTGCTGTGTTTAAATTCATGCATCCCAACATTTCATTTCTTCTATTTGTCCTGCAGTAATGCAATAGAAGTGGGACAAAGATATGGCACAATACATTCATACCGGTAGTATGTCTGTCTTCATCTGCACTGTAATCTCGGCTTTCCTCCACCTATTTCCTTGGTTACCAGACAAACTGAAGACATTGTCATCTCCAACAAAGACGTTAAGAGTTCCCATTGTTCTTCCATACATATGATAGTAGAAGTGAACGCACATAGTACCAGCAAATGGAAGCACAGTGGCAATCTTTGCATTGTCGCCATATCTGCGTGGGCGCGATGCCTCGATGTACATGTATTTACCTGCCAAGACATTATGATAAGACTGTGATAACTCAAGACAGGCACAACCCGGGGGGGTGGCTGTTCACGAAGATGGGACAAGGGAAGGAGGGCCAGGGGGTGGGGACTGTGCAGCCCATCCCACAAACCAGCTCTCTTTTAGTGGTACCATACATCTACACGTGAGTAACCATGGCAACTTTGCCCCTTAGCCACATATATAGTGTCACCATAACGAGTTACCTTTTCCAGTAGTATGGTCACGCCTGGGGCCTGTTCCACGTGAGGGAGTTCGCCCACGTCTTAAGGTCCAGTCGAACTTATCAGACTTCAGCTGCTTGAATCCACATAAGCCTTTATCAAAACTGCACTGGAAATGTTCTAAAAGAACAGAAATATAGTCAGAAATTATATGTTTATTATTTTAAAAATACATTGTAATAATATCAATACGGATCTCATTAAATGTCTATTCATTACACTTGTTCACACAAATGAAATGTTGTGAAAGCAACACAAGTAATATAAGAAAATGCAAACGTTTTGCTTTCTTCTGCTTATGCTTGAATTTGTTTAACACCGGCTCACACTGCAATTTCTTGTATTTGTGCTTGTTCTAGCTAGTGCTAGTGCTAATGCTAATGCTAATGCTAATGCTAATGCTAGTGCTAGTGCTAGTGCTAATGCTAGTGCTAGTGCTAGTGCTAGTGCTAGTGCTAGTGCTAGTGCTAGTGCTAGTGCTAGTGCTAGTGCCAAACCTATGAAGCAAGTTGTACTTACCGGGCGTAGAACAAGGAGCAACACTGACATCATCAATAGCTAAATCACTTCGATATCTTCGTCCTCTGACTCCTTCAAACACAAGCTAAAGGCAGAAAAAGTAATGAGCAAAGACCATATAGTATGCAGCTTTTAGAATTTCGGTCTCCGAGATAAAATACCTGCAAAGCATTAAGCTAAAGCTCAGTTCAGTTAAGGAGAATGTACTATGTTATAAATGAACTAATATTGTCCCTTATTATTGGTGGACTCGTGTTGTTAACTGTTATCCGAGGTGTCGCGGATAACAGAGTTGCTAATGGACCGGTGTTATCCAACTTTTACATATTAGATTATAAAATATAAAAGTTCTGTTTCCCTAGAGATAACTAGATCTTCTAATACACATACCGGAAACATTCCTGTCTTGGCTACAGTAATTCTGACTTTAATCCATTTGTTGCCTTTATTGCCAGATAAACTGAAGACGATTTCATTTCCAACGAAAACGTTGAGGGTTCCCATTGTTCTTCCATACATATGGTAGTAGAAGTTTATGCACATAGCACCACTGAATCGCAAGACTTTGGAAATCTTTGCATTGTTTCCTCTTTGGCGTGGATAAGAGGCTTCTGTGTATATGTATTTACCTAGAACGATGTTGGTAAAATAATGTTCATCATTACCCTGTCTGACAACTTTCGGCTTTGGATAATAATAATAATAATAATAATAATAATAAATAATAAAACTTTATTTACCTGTCTTATTAAGGCGTTTCTGTTTATATAGAATATAAAAATACAATAAAATGATGATTCTCTATAAAATTATATATCTAATCCATTCCATTCCCTTCCCTATTCCATTCCCTATTCCATTCTATTCCATTTAATGTTCCATTCCATTCCCTTCCCTATTCCATTCCCTTCCCTATTCCATTCCCTATTCCATTCCTTATTCCATTCCCTTCCCTATTCCATTCCCTATTCCATTCCATATTCCATTCCATTTCCTATTCCATTCCCTATTCCATTCCATTCTCTTTTCGGTTCCATTCCCTATTCCTATTCCATTCTATTCATCATGTTGTTTGATGCCACACAGATCATCATGTTAATATTTGTATTTCATTTACAACAGAGAATGCAACACTTGCTACCTGCTGATAGCTTAAACTATACACAGGGTTCCCACCTTTAACTGAGCATGAAAATCAATACGTTTTCAAGGACGTTCTAAGGGCCATTCCAAGCAAATTCAAGGGCATTGTGCGGCAACATGCATGGTTGGTAAAAGTAGATAACCCGCAAAGTATTATGGGATTGAAATGCGGACAAACAAACGAACTATCTTGATATATCGCTATTTGTTTATATCAGACATCTTGTATCGCCTTTAAAGATGAGAAAAAGCGAGCAAGTGGCATCTGCAGTTTATAGAAGACGTAGAACAAGTTTTCGTTGCGGAGCCGTGGTGCATTGTGGGATCGATTTGCGGACAATCACGCGTGTGAGGTTGGTGGTACGGGTCGAGCTCGTGTGTTTTCATAACTAGATCTTTCAGATTTGTCAATTTTAAATTAAAGATAATAACACAGTTTAATAATTCCAAATGCCGATGGGGCGTCAGGCCAATTCAATAATTTTCAAGGAGCTCCAACGATTTTCAAGTACAGTTGCTTGCCCTGGATTTTTTTTCAAATTCAAGGACCGTGGAAACCCTGACTACATGTTTCTGCTGAATTTATTGATTTAAATTTCACACAGCAAAAATTAATCCATGTGGATAAAAGTCAACGTACCTTTTCCAGTAGTGTGGTCACACCTGGGTCCTGTTCCATGTGAGGGAGTTCTCCCACGTCTTAAGGTCCAGTCAAAGTCATCATTAGTCAGCTGCTTGAAGCCACACAGATCATGGTCGAAATTGCATCGAAAGGTATCTAAAATCAAAGAGCATACAATTAGAGGCACATACATGTATGTATGAATCAAGGTGAATTTTAGTTCACTTATTACTGAAGTTGTACGACTCTGTATAATATAATTGTTGCCGAATATCCTCCATTTCTAAACATTACCTCCCGGTGCACTTGTTGTTACAACTGGTAGTCCCGTGGTTGGACTTGGCGACTGTGTGGTAGTTGGTAGACCTGTGCTTGGAATGGGTGGCTGAGTAGTTACAACTGGTTTACCTGTGCTTGGAATGGGTGGCTGAGTAGTTACAACTGGTTGACCTGTGCTTGGAATGGGTTGCTGAGTAGATACAACTGGTTCACCTGTGCTTGGAATGGGTGGCTGAGTAGTTACAACTGGTTGACCTGTGCTTGGAATGGGTGGCTGAGTAGTTACAACTGGTTCACCTGTGCTTGGAATGGGTGGCTGAGTAGTTACAACTGGTTCACCTGTGCTTGGAATGGGTGGCTGAGTAGTGACAACTGGTTCACCTGTGCTTGGAATGGGTGGCTGAGTAGTTACAACCGGCTCTGTAGTGGACGGATTTTTTTATCATGTTGAATTTAAAAATATAATAGAAATTAATTAATCCAACAAATTGTGTTACTGGTATCTGCTGAAGATTAAGGCAATGTTTCTACTATCACAGTGCAAGAGAGAACGAGATTTCTAAAAGAAATGGAAAAACAGCGAGATAAATACAGACCACGTTGGCAACAGTAAGTGTGATTGTGATCAGTAGTTAGGGCAACAGAGCAAGTAAAAGCAGGCAGCACGGCAGGACTCACCTTTACAATTATAAAGAACATTCATGTCCTTTATATCTTGTGCACTGAGATGGGTTCTTTGACCAATCGTTGCCTTTGAGAATTGAGAAAGCAAAAACATTAATTATGCAAGAATACAAAGTACCAAGAGGAAATTCGAAAATGAAGTATTTTCTAGTCATATTTATTTCATTAATTATGGGGTAATTGAATGAATTTGGGTCCATAACAAACAATCCCCTCTGAAGACAACCCAGATATGGAGCTCAACTCTTATACTCACTGAAAATCTACCTGGTTAAGCCCGGCTCACACGAGAGGAAACCGCTGAGCAGATTGTCTCGCGTCGCAGAGAGTTCAGCTGTTTTGATTCCTCTCGTGTGCGGCAAAGTTTACATGAGAATTTTGCCTCACGAGGCCGTGAGACAAATATATATCGTCACTGATATTTTGCCGCACACGTGAGGAAGCAGATAAGCAACTTGCTTAGCCATTTCCTCTTGTGTGTGCTGAGGTTTAGATATTCAAAACTTTTTCATTAAAGAAATATCCAAAAGAGAAAGTGCAATTAAAAAGGAGGAAATTTGAGAAGTCAATATTAAAGCTAAAATGTCTCAACTTTGGTTTGATGCAGAAGTTAATGACTGTTTCTATAATTAGAAATATGAGCAGATTGGTTACGGTATGGGAGAAAAATACATGTACAAAATCCTCTCACTTCCAGCAGAATGGTGTAAACACTTATATCTCCACACACACACACAATCAATCGAAATTAATCAACCAATCAATAGACACTATTTAATGAGGGTGACACCTGACAGTGACAAGGTATTGAACACAGAAACCCACAGACTCACCTGATGAGGGCTTTTACGAGTCGAAACGTTGTGGGAACAGGAAAATTAATAAAAGGAGCAAACTAGTAGAAAAAAGTAAAGTGAAGATATAAACAGATACGAGACCTGATTTGGAAGTAGCTTGGTACACTTAACACTTACACCATGTTGTTTCACAACGATTGTTACGTTCCCATCTTTGGAGAAATAGTAGCCTCCATAATGCATAATACTGCCATAGTCATATGGCTGCTCGAGTGTTGACGCCACTGATGAACTGTATTTTTTGAAGTTGCTTTCAAAACCTAAAAGTTGACGAATGAAGCCTTGTATTAAAATAATTTATTACAAGTTCTTTAACCCCATCTGGGTTGGGCTATTCTTGTTGTCGCGAAGGGTAGGGTGTAATGGTGTAATGTGACATCATAAAGATGTCATCTTAGATTTCATAGCATTCAAGATTTAAAATTAATTACAAAAAAAAATTGGCCTCTGCTAAGCTAAATGTAGAATTTCTATGATCTTTTTATGATAAACGTAAACTCATGGTTACTTTGACTAGGGAGTTGTACTTATAGCCATGAGTAGCTCATCAAATTGTCCAACAATAAATTTTGAGAAAAGACAGCAAGTGTTATATTGATAGCATTTCCTGCACTCGTGGGCACCGAATCCCCAACCCTACCCCTCTGCCCAACCCAGATAGGGTTAAGAATGAAATAGATATATTACAGACAGGCCTGCAGAATAACACAGTGGTAAGCTTGTCTCCTGATGTTGCTGTACAACACTGTATACGGAACTTGAAATCAAATTTTAGGATATTATGCCAATTAAGGCGGCTCAAAACCTATAACCTCTGTTCCAGTACCTGGTTTCATCTCATCAACCTACACGAATTCAACCAATCACAGACAACCCTTCCATTGGGTGACATTTTTAGAACATCCCCAAGACCCATGATCTGATACTGACAGCTAAATCAGTTATAACATCGGATAATCACAGTTCTAAAATAGGCTGCAATTTCCGAAGGATGCCTCGAATCTGTACACAATAATATTATAATCTCATTGGAAACTATAAACAAGAACTGATGACAAGAACTCATGACAATATTCTCAGATAAAATTGACTTTTGTATCCCAAAATGTTTATTTTGTGTCCTAATCTGTCCTGTCCTATCCGGCCTGCATAACACATAGAAGCATTATCAGTACAAATATGTCTTATACATTGTACACATAATTATGCCATAGTCGTACAATACTTACCCGTTCTTATATTTTGCCACATAATCGTCACATAATTGTCCCTGTCTGGTCGTGACTGCTCATGCAAGAAGCCCAGTGCATGACCTCATGGTGAACAAAGTGTACAAATTAGTAATATGTAAAACATATATAATTATTTCCGGTAGGTTTTAATGAAGTTATGTGCTGTAGAGACCTATGCTCCTTTTCCTATATTTATCTTGCTTACATGTCCCTTACATTATGAATGCAACATACAGTAGAATACAATACAATACTATGCAATGCAATACATTGCATTGCAATTCAATGCAATGCAATGCAATACAACAATTTCTATTAGAAAATTGGATGAGACTAGAACAAAAGTCAACCGAACAGGTCGACATTAAGTCAATGAGAGCACATGGAAAACAATGAGAGCACACGAGGTCAATGAGAGCATATTAGAGACAGTGAGAGCACATGAGGTCAATGAGAGCACATGGAAAACAATGAGAGCACATGAGGTCAATGAGAGTATATTAGAGACAGTGAGAGCACATGAGGTCAATGAGAGCACATGGAAAACAATGAGAGCACATGAGGTCAGTGAGAGCACATGAGAGACAATATATGAGAGAACATGGAAGACAACGAGAGCACATGAGGTCAGTGATCTACCTAAGAGTTGGTATTCAAAGGACAGTGGCGGGTAGTAATCAGTATTAGAGTGATTGGGCCTTAAAATCTGAGACAAAATATTTTTGCTGGTTTTCATCCGAAACAGTTGTGAATGGCAATTACCTTCTAGGTTTCTGAGGTTGGAAGGTCTGCTCACAAACCTTTTTATTCTGATGAAAGACTGGTGCCCAAAACAGCAACTAAACGACATACCACACCACTTTTAGTTGAACAATCCCAGCTTTTTCGAAACAGAGAGTTTCAGCTCTGTTCATATCATACTAAGGTCACTCTTTAGGATGGATTGTAAATCTGAGAGAGTGTGTAGTACCCGTGGTAGTTAGACTCCTATGCATTATATCTTACCAATTTCATGAAGAGCTGTTCCTTTGCGATGACATCCAACGCCGAGAGAGAGTTCCTGAATTCCGCCAGTCATTCCAACATAAGACCAACATCTTAGAAAGGTGATCAGAAAGATGTAGAGTTACAACAGGTTGCCGTTAACTGGCTGGGAATAAAACTCGTTAACTATTTAGCATGTTTGATTAACTATCTGGAGTTACAACTCGCCTACCAGTCAGCTATATCTCCCAAACTTGCACTGTCTCATTTTTTCCAAAACTCGATAGAAAACGTGGGAAGATTTTATGTTTCTTAACTAAATAAGCCACAGAATTTGTAATCTACTTTTAAAACAAGCATTATAACTGATTTTCAGGGGGGTGAGTTAGGATGCGCATTTCCTCTGTAAAGTCCATTACACACGAGCAAGTTTTCCTTGACAAAGTTCTCACTTGCCAATTTTTATTAGATCATGTAAATCAAAATGCGGCAAGTCTCTTTGTTCAAACATTTTCATGCTAGTTTTTAAACAAGGAGACTTGTCAAGGAAAAATGTCCAAGTTGCGAAACTTGAGCATGTGTATGGCTCGACAAGGCAAACACCATTGGTAAGGAATCGACCATAATAAAAAAGATGGCGACTGGTCCATTTACCCATAATTCTTAGCCCACGAAAACACTAAAAACACTCATAAAAATGCACTGAAAGGTCCTAAAAACTTCAAACCAAGCATTCACAATGTTTTTATTACAGGGACGAATTTCGCAAAAAGATATGGCTTTCTATGTGCCTATTCGTTGTGTTAGGTTCGCAAGGTATTGTGGT
>JANVCH010143391.1:0-12700 GCA_025505405.1 Epizoanthus rinbou | reverse complement strand
ACATTCTGTAACTCAGAGTTTCACGGTCTACGCCGATCTTCAGACTAAAATGTTTTGAGCTAGGCAGGTTTAAAATTACAAGCGTAAACTGACTTATTTTCATGTCGTTATTATTACGTTATTATATATTATAGCCGTTATTATATATTCTAGCCATCCTACTACCTGGATCAGAATACACGGAATGCATTCCAAATAATCAGAAACAGTTCTGACTACCAAGTGCTTTGAGCCCGGCTCTTTGAAAGACAATTAGCACTAACTCCAGTTTAACATTCGAATCTGTTTCCGAAAGACTGACAGTTAATCATGGAGTTTCAGTTGGGAGAGTGATCTATGTTTGACGACACTTCTTATGACATTGACTATTAAATCTTAGGTTAAGGAATTATAATCTAATTTTACTCCTAAACTTGGGTTAGTGGTAATCGGCTTTTGAAGAACCGTAATGGTTTAACTGGACCAGTTGGGACCCAGACACCCAAAACTTGCCACTTTATTCCCCAAAATATCCAGTGGTCCTTGATCACTTTTTGACATTATTGTTCTCTCTTTCTTCTTCAGAATACGACCTTCTTCATCCAGAAGATGTCGACAGTAAGTTTAACACTTCATGTATTTATAGGATGTTTTCACAGGAGCTCTCATATATCAAGTGTATTATAGAAAGGCGGGTTTACACGTTACAACTTGTTGACCCGATTATGAAATCAGGTGAAAATCTGTCCGATTCGAAACATTTGTTGCAGTACGAATCGCGCGACTTTTTAGTAACGCCTAGTTTTCACTAGCGACGACGGAACACAGAGAGCGGAGACTGAACTGAGGAGTTTTCCGTTCTAGTGTAAACTAAGAAATAGAGACGGAAGCACAAATGTAAGCTCGGCTGAAGCACAGACGATGATAACGGAAGGTTTCCTTTTTTCCGTCACTTACGCGCCAGTGTAAACCAAGAAGATTCAAGCAGAAGCGGAAACGGAAGCTGAACGTTTGAATCAATCACAGCTCAGCTATCCGATTAACAGAAAAGGTTGTGGTAGAAAACAACATGCAAGTGAGGTTTATGCGCTGTAAACAAGGCTTTCGCTTCTGCTTCTGGGAGCGGACGAATGTGGCTTGAGTTTGAAGACAATGATTGGGCGGCACTTGTTCGTTCGATCCCAGCCCTCGCTCTTAGTAGTTCACGAGATGTTATATTGAAGAAGGTCGTTGGCGAGCACGCGTGCAACAGATTGTACAACGAGTAAAACACAAGGTTTAAATCACATCCGGATTGTAACAGTCTCATGTGTGTTTTGTGAGGACACTGTCATCATTAATGCCCTCCTTCCTTCCCAGGCCAATGAAGTTGTTCAATGTAATTTTGAGGCACATTTTACCATTGACCACAACAACAAAGTGGAATTGACCGTGCTAAAAAGATGGCGGCTGTTCACTTAACCACAATACCTTGCGAACCTAACACAACGAATGCATGCAGGCACATAGAAAGACATACATTTTTTGCGAAATTCGACCCTGTACTAAAACATTGTGAATGCTAGGTTTCACGTTTTTAGGACTTTTCAGTGCATTTGTATGAGTGTTTTTCAGGTTTTCGTAAATGGGTAATGTACCAATCGCAATAGTTTTTAGTATGGTCAATTACAGCACCGTGGATAGAGTTCATCTATACAAGAGAAATCTTTTTGCATAGTTTTAGGCTACTTTGTTAACGATTTCTGAATTTAGCGACTTTATAAAATACTACTATTCGCTAAACACAATTTTCAATAGTCTTGCAACTTTTTTGGAAACATTTATTGCATAGATCGTTAAAGTCAATATTTGCTAGATCTCGAAACAAATGAACTCTCCGGCTACATTAGTAGTCGCTATTAAACCGCAACCAGAATTAACGTAGATTATGTTTTTGAGTAACCAATCAGAAGATCGTTTGATTGATGGAATTAATTCTAGGAAATGTCTAAACACGTGGCTGTAGGTTGTCGAGGATTTGATTGGCTACTTGTAACCAGAAACTATCCAGAACTAATTGAACAACAACAACAACAACAACAACAACAACAATAACAATAACAACAACATATTTATTTATTTATACCTACTAGTTATAAAATTACAAATATAATGATGAAATTAAATCAGACAGAAATAATAATAATTATGTACCTTTCTCTGTTGTAATCATTTGGTAGAGCTACGTGCTATTTGTTTTGTCTCTTTATAGGTCTTGCCTTCCCAGCTCATGTGGCCGCATACAATGGCGACTTAGCGCAGTTGAAGATGTTGATCGAGACCGGAGTCGTGTCTGTGAATGAGAGAGACGAGAAGGGATCTACGCCCGCACACAAAGGTTTGAAAAAAGCTGGACGAAGAAATTTCCAGTGTTTATGATTTCCAATGCTTATTCCCTTTGATGAAGATTCTTTGAATTTAACCACGACAACCCATAATCAGAACACTTACAAGTACGTTTGTCATTCACTTCCGTCGCCTTCTGGTATTTTTGCTGCTAAATCGTGCCCGAGACCTTTCTTTTTGAATTCTAAAGTTGTTTTTAAAACACATGTAAGCTGTATTCTACTTCCCGAGGTTATTAGACTCATATCCCTCCCATTTGGTATGCTATATTCATTAATCTCCTTGTTATATAATGCATTTCGATACTACATCACACCCTTATCTCTCTGTTAGTACACTAAATGCAACAATCCCCTATAGTAAGTATATATTTCAACGTCGAGTTCAAGTGTTTCACCAACCATACCAAACACCGGGAAAAATGAATCGGGGGGGGGGAGTGGGGAGGAGGGTGCAGCCCAGGGATCTTAATTGTTTTCAAGTTGTTTGGAACGGTTGATAAAACAAGTAGAACGACTTTTTCAAAATAGTTTTTCAAATGAACTGATTATTCTCAACTAGTACATCATTTTGATAATAAGTTTTTCACAGTTTGAAATGTAGGTTTGCTTATTAAAACACATGGGGTTTTCATCTGGTGTTTCATTTGGTATCACAGTCCATGATCACGTAGAAGAGAAGCGTTCATTGATATCATTAGGCCGGCGCTAGAGTACTGAGTTTGAAAATAAAGTTTTTTTTTGTTTACGAGTGTTGTTACTGCAATGTTGCAGTTAGAAGGACATCATACTGTGGATAATTCTTCATATCGTTTGTTCAGAACTTTCATTCTTATCATGTTTTCTGTTTCAATATGTTTCTAGCTGCTGGTAATGGCCACGTACAACTGCTGCAGTGGCTGGTGGAGAACGGAGCTAATAGTAAGTAGAAATGGGAACTCTAGTTTTCAGTTCTCATCCCTAGACTTCCCAGGATGATTTCAGACCAGTTTATTTTTCATGTCCACACAGATACGGATTTTTGAAAAACGATTTTTGATAATTTTTGAAAACGCAAATCGATTGTCTCCGTTTAAAGAAAATTACGTTTTCAAAAGATATTCTGTACACACAGACACGATAGCGAAGGAAAGTTTATAATCCCTAGAGTCACAAATGGAAATGTGTGTACTTTCGGTGCTTGAATTCCTGCAGACTGAAATGGTGTATAAAAGGCAGGGACTTTTTTGGACTGTATAATTGATAATTATTTTACCAGTCATATGGCGGTTTTCACCAGGCCCCCATCTGCGCCAAGGGAGAGGTCTGTGACGTTTGAGGATAATAATTATTTTAATATTGTCTTACAGTTCGTTGTGTGAAGAAATAGCTGAAAAATGTTAAAAATGCAGGCAGTGGGTGGGTAGTTGTATTTTCGTGGGTTTGTTAGAGGTGGCATGCCGGTTCTGCAGCCTGACCGAAGTATCAGTAAAAATCGTCACTAATCTAACTGTGTACCCTTTCCTTCAGTGAGGATTGTGAACTCTGCCGGTGAAACCCCCAAGGATGTGGCAAGGCGATTTGGGCGACTGGGATGCGTGGGACTGCTGGGTGGGGACTCAGGTATGTTTCCATCACATGCGTAGTTGAAGAAATTACACATATATACGATATTTACTTCAAAGAATGTCCTGTTTACACTGGTCTTTCTCAGGCCTATACGGTATATAAATATCCTAAGACATACTAAGAGCAGGTGGTTTTTGAGCTAAAGCATATAGATGGAAGTGGATTATGAATCACCAAACTTGATTGTAATACTCCGTGTTCAGAAATCAAAATTGCCAGCAACTTCAAATCTTGTGTTTTGGCCATTTGGTATGACTTTTCCTCTTTCCTGTTCGTAATTATGGAATATGTTTTATACGGGAACCATGTTAACAGATGTAATGCATACTCTCATGGGCAAATCTAAAAAATAGAAGTCAGTCTCAGCGGATAATAAGCAGTTTTCATCTACTAACGCACGTGAACAATAATAATAATAATAATAATAAATATGAAATTTATATTGCGCATGCGCATTACACATTATAAAAAAGCTAAAAGAAGAAAAGCAATTAAACTAGTTACAGTGTGATAAATTCAACTTTTGAAATTAATAAAACTAATACAATTATGGGAAGGCTAATTTAACAACACATGTTAAAATGTATCAAACCTTTTTTCATTGGCTAATGGCCTTCGGCCTCGGGTAAACAAAAACTCATTTTCCACAGAACACCAGTTAACAACTACTGATATAATGACTCGCCCCTTGAGAACCAGTCAGTTTTGTTTCCACTCCATTCTAGATGTTTCCCTCAACTTCATCTCGGAGAATATCGAGAATCTCGCGGGAAAACACTCACTGTTTCCCTCGTGGGTATTGTTATATCATTCAAATACTACGCGGGTTGTGATTGGTTAAACAAGTTAAGTTATATTATATGTTTTCGGAAACTAACAATACGCGTGTTCTATGGCTCTGGAGAGTTGTCACTCGAAATTAGCGTTTATTATCAATTATATTTTAAATTACAATTATAACTTATAACACAAACTCGGCCTCGGGCAACATTAGTTCCCTCGGGTGAACAAGTTCTCATTTTCTACAGAGAACCAGTCATCAAGTACGTATTGTGATCTTTAAAGGCCTTTAATTTGTTTCCTTTTCGTCACTTATGGCATTGCTTTCGTATTTGGCCCAGCCAAAGTACGTTCTGGCTATATTCATAAATTAGGAACAATGTCCTCTTTGAAGTAGTTCAAAGTCCACCTTTCTGACTTTGTCAAAATTGGAGTGAGGTTTGCATTTAGGAACTCGTGTACTTCAGCTATAACCTGTTTATTTATGATTGTAGAAAACATGTCATGTTATGTGGTACCGTAATAAACAGGAGTGTTTCATTACCGTATCAAACCTAGAACTTTAACTTTATTGAATTTATATTGCGCAGATTCTATATATAAAATATTCAAGTGCACATTACAATAATGTACATGTATAAATACCTAATAAAATATTAAAAAATACAATGATATATAAAAGGATGAGATTATAAATGATGAGAACAGAGTTGAAGACATGACGCGTTGCAAATCTTTTTTTAAAAATTCAAGTTGGAGATGTTTAATTAGTGATGATACATATACACTCTTTTGCGTGTTTTATATAGATTCTAAAACAATTTCAGTTTTGGGTGAGAATTAACGTTTAAGCAAAATCCAGGGAGTTTTTCATCACATATCCAAACACATCATGGTATTGATTTTCTTGGTGTTTGTTTATAAATGTTTAAAATACGTTCGAGAAAAGAACATCAAGTCGTACAAATTGTTTACGTTTTCTCTTTCTGTTGCAGATAATGAAGAAAACTTTGTTGATGAAGGAGCAGAAGATTATAAACCACCAGAACCACAGTCCAAGTCAGAGGCTAGGGGTAGGTATAGTGGATACGATTAGCTACCGCTCGGTACTGTTCTATTGTGTCCTAGCTTGGAATTACACTTAATTAAAATGTCTTAGTGTGTGGTTGCTTTATAACGGGCCTAACAGTGTTCAGAAGATTGCTTAAAGACAACTAACCAATCAGAACACTTTTTGCTTTATAGCTATTCTGCCCGTGATTACGTGTCTATCATGGTCTAGAGTTACGTGACACAAGGGAATACGTGCCTATGCATTTGAAGCACCTGGGTGTAATAGAATAGACCTTATGCAGTAGATAGATAGATGGCCTTTATTTAATCACGATGTGGTTTAAGCTATATATAGCTTGTGGGGTCGTGGTATAGCTATAAGATAAAATCGTTAAAAATGTTTAAACTAAGCTAAAACCTATGTACTAAGAACTATTGTTGAAATTGACACTACTAAGAATAATATTAAACCTAATCTAATTACAAATTATCAATAGTAATATAAATTTTAAGTATTCAAAAATATATATATATGAAGTATCTCTAACATTGGTCGTAGACGCTGATGTTATCTTAAAATCAAATTCTTTAAAATGCCGAGAGGAATATAGTCTTGGCTCTATGTTCTGGTGAGAGAGTTTGGAGAGAATGGGGACATTTCCATTCTTACTGCCTTTACTTCGAAGTCTATGCCTTCTTCTTCCTCTTCCTCTTTTCTCTAGCTCTGTCTCACCACGAACGTCCTCAATGCTCTCCACCCATCCCCCCGGCTGCAAACGTTCCTCAAGAGGCGTTTTCTGTTTCTGATCAAGACATGGAGGTATTGGAAGCACAAGGTAATTGTATCTTCTGCTGACACCGCTAGTGCAAATGTACTGAGCTTTAGAAGTGTTCGGTTGTTGTGAGTTGAGTGAATGGAGTTCACTGGTAAATGAGTTTATTATATAACTGATTAATTTCACGGACTGTGATTGGTCAATTTCAGGCCCGTAAGTTGCTGTACGGACCTCTCGCACTCGAGCGGCAGTCATTTGTTTACCTTTATTAAGTTTTTACTCACCCTTACTTGCTCCAAATTATCAACAAAGCCATATAATAAACATCTTACTAGCCTCGTTTACTTGGTCCGTACGCAAAGCTTTTGGATCCTCGGTTTTACACACCCTCACTTGCTCCAACGTATCAACAAAGCCATATAATAAACATCTTATTAGTCTTATTTGCTCTGTTCGTACGTTAAGTTATGGGTCCGTCGTTTTTTCCTTCCCTTTTTCATGTCCCGTGCGCTTTGCGCTTGGACCATAAAAGGAAGTAAAAAACTCCGTCCAAAACCTACCGTACAGACCTGGCATTCGGCTAATAAGAGGTATGTATCGATTGTGGTTGGCATGGGTTGTTTAGTTGACGTTTTATTGCTGTTTGTACAATCTACGTTTATACAGTCTACCTTGTTATCGAGCCTTGCCCTGTTCAGGTGAGAGGCCTCATAAATCCAAAATATTTTCGTATTTACATGCCATTTTGCCTCTACTGAAGAAGAGAAGCGTGTTGTGTTAACATTGTCTTACAAGTGAAGAGATAAACGTTTTCACCAAACCTAACGTTTTGATCTAGTTAGACCGAGATGTAACATGACCATTTACTATTTTCCTCTTTTCAGTAAGAACAGCAGTGTGTTAGCGTTTCGTACAATTGAAAACCAGTTACCGGCCAAAGCCCGACATAACATAAACATCTATGTTACATCTCTTGGAGTGAGTAAAGTGTTTGGTGTTTGTTGTTTCTCACAATTGAAGAGGTGAAATTATTTCTTTGAACCAGTTATCAAAACTCGACATATAACATAAACATCTATTTTCCATCTCTTGGAGTGAGTAAAGAGTTTGGTGCTTGTCGTTTCTCACAATTGAAGAGGTGAAGTTATTTCTTTGAACCAGTTATCAAAACTCGACATATAACATAAACATCTATTTTCCATCTCTTGGAGTGAGTACAAGTGTTTGGTGTTTGTCGTTTCTTGCAATTGAATACATGGAAATTCTCACTTTAAACAAGCTATGAACTGTAAAATATACACTGTACATCCAGTGTTTAATGTTTTGGTTTGCTAGTGTTGGAACATTTACCCGTAATTTTGTAACTCTTGAATTCCAGCAGCGGGCTAGTTGTATTGGTGTTCTACATATGGCTCTGTGTTCATTTGGTACTGGATTATTCGTCATTCAAATAGTACACAGCTGGCCTGGCCCAACCTTCCTGTCTCTGATGAGCTACTAAACCCCTAATCTGTATACTCTCCTCTGACGACTGTCTTGACCAATGTTTACTCTGTCATAATTCTTCATCTTTTGAAATGCACCAGTCTCGGTGGTGCGCGAAACCTGTCCAGTAATTGTCTCTTCAATCAGGTGCAACGGAGCTACTTCCTAACTTTCTGTCTAGATTTTTCCTTAGTCGCGCCTACCCACCAGGTATTTAGTTACTATTACAAGACTAAGTTCAGCCCAGGAGAAATTGAAAATACAGTCCCAGAAGACTTTGACGCTATCTTCTTTCATTAAAAAACACCTTTCAGTTTCAGTTCCACGCTGAAATTTATTTGCGATTACGTGGACAGCCCGTTTGGCAGGGTTGGCATAATTCCAGTAAGGTAGCTTACCGGTTTTGCAGTCTCACCCCAGGGCTGAATTACTACCCGGGCCGGAAATGCCTTCATGTAATCGCAAAACTCATTTTTTTATGGATTTGCTTAAGAAGTCGGGCTGAATTCCAAGCGTTGATATTTTTAAAGACTATTGCCAAGGCCCTTCTCTAGTGAGTTATCGACAGACATGAGTTTTCAGTCACTTGTGTTCGTAGGTCATCCCTGCAAACGGCATAAGTGGTTGCTAGTGCCTACTTTAAAGGAACCCTGAAGTGAAAACCACTTTGCGGACAAAATGAAAGAATTTGTTATACTCAACTACTTTCTGAAGTTTGTGGAGTTCAAAACCATCACATAGACGAGAACGAAGCAAAAACGTTTGCCTATTTTTGCACTTCGATAGTCACGGGCCCGCCATCTTGGATTATGACATCAGTGAGTTCCCGTTCCAGGCCCTTGCCATATTTTTGTTTTGATTGTTGACCGTCTGCGGCCTGGAACGGCCACTCACTGACGTTATTATCCAAGATGGCGGCCCGTGACTTTCGAAGTGCAAAAATAGGCAAACGCTTTTACTTCGTTCTCGTCTATGTGATGGTTTTGGACTCCACAAACTTGAGTATAACAAATTCTTTCATTTTGTCCGCAAAGTGTTTTTCACTTCAAGATAACTAACGTGGTTATCTCTACTTCAGGTCGTGCAGTGCGAAAGATTGAAGAGCTGAAGCATCTGATGGACATTGCAAAGATGAACTACCGTCAGCTGGGCGGCGTGCTGGATGAGGACCAGAAGAAACAGGAGGAAGACAGGGAGAGTGCCAGGTGGGGATAGGTCACAGATATGCAGCCATTTAGGCAGCCGTAGACATACAACTACCCCCTCCGTGTCGCTATTTAACTGTCTCAAATGGATTTCTTTTATAAACGATGTCGTTATCAGGAGATGTGCACTGGCCTACAACCGAGTAAATAAAGAAACTCCAATTTATATAGACAAACTTCTCCCATTGAACTCCACAAGCGTCAGACTCGATCATCAAACTTTAATTTTTATTGTCCGCGTTTTAATAGACATGCAGAAGGTGGCAGAACTTTTTAGTATAAGAACAATTAAAGAGTGGAATAACTTGTCGTTGGAAACATGAAAGGCACCGTCTTTACATAGTTTTAAACATAAACTTTTTGGTCAGTATTTTACTCGCCAGAAGACAGATTTGCACTTTTATCTGTAGCTCTTTTTAACTTTTATACAAATGTTTATTGGGTTAGTAGGGTTGGGATAGGGTTTCTAAGTTTGGGAAGATTTTATGGGGTTTTCGGCAAATTTTATGGAATTTTCGGGGGTTTAGGGTTGGGTTGGTCTAATTTTTATACTTGTAGGGATTTTCAGGTTAGATAATTATTTGTAACTTAAAATTGTATTTTTAACTAGTATTTTGAGGGCCACAAATTTATCAGTTTTATCACTGTCAAGTGTTACCCTCATTAAATAAAGTCTATTGATTGATTGATTGATTGATTGATTGATTGATTGATTGATTGATCGTGTACGGAACACAGCTGAACACAGATGATGTCATACTCGAAAACCAAGAGAGAGATATATAATCACCCAAACATAACTAACACCTAAGACAATAGCGGCATCATATGTGTTCCGTACTCTCTAAGGACCCGAAAAAGGAGCCCGTGATATAGGATGGATTACGGCGGAATGATGCTCTAGACTCGATATGGGAAAAAATAAAATGTCATCTTTTTTTGTTTTTGAGGGGAGGATAATAATAAGGCATTGGGTATGTCGTGTATCTATCACGTGTGTTAAATGGTGTTCACGTGACTTTCTCTTTGATTTAAATGATGAGAGAGAAAGCCAGGGAAGTTTATTGTGTAACCCAGGCGGTGTGTGAACTCAGGTTGCAAAACACTGAAAAGATGGCGGACACAAGTGAAGAAAAGGGTAAAGCTACCGTAAAGTTTTTATTTGATTGCTTAACTTTAAGTTTCAAGGAATTTAGTAAATATGACTGTTCTTCTTTTCGTGTGAAGTCATATTTGAAGTGCATAAGCTCGATGTGTAACCGTTGTGTTTCATTTGAGTAATATCTTGCATACATAAGTCAACAAGCTTTTATTTTGATTGTAACGCGTTCTTTTTAAAGTTAATTATACTTAGAAGTAGATTGCGCCCCACTAGAAAGGTTTATTTTCTTTATTTGAACATGTTGCATTTATTGTAAGTGAATTAATGGACAATTTCATTCGTCGGAGGTAAATACCCCTGGAAACCCGAATCAGAAAAGAAAACTCGGTACATCAAAGATAACTACGGTCAAATACAGTCAAAATTCAAAACAGCCTCAATATAATAGTCCATGGAGTGCAGACGAAGATGGTGCTCTTGTATAGCACATTTGCTTGTACTGGGACGCAGCTCGGACCAATACTTGACCCAAGATGAAAGATGGATGTTTCTGGAGTGGCTGTGCGCAAGCAGTTAATGAAACATATAATTTCCATCGCACACATTTAATTTATTTTTCCTGTATCCATGTATGTAACAATTTTTCCTGTATACATGTATGTAACAATTTTTCCTGTATACATGTATGTAACAATTTTTCCTGTATACATGTATGTAACAATTATTTCCTGTATACATGTATGTAACAATTATTTCCTGTATACATGTATGTAACAAGTTGAATAAAACATGTCATAATTTCAATCATTCTACTTTTGAGTCTTTTATAATTTGAATGTCTAATTTCTTCATATCAGTTTTCTTATTTTATGTTTAAGGAGGATCATGCAGATCGAGAGTCCGTGATATATGAAACATTAGTTGATGCTGAAGAAAAGTTAAAGGGATCCTGAAGTGAAAAACACTTTCCGGGCCCAAAACCGTCTCACAAACGAGAACGGAGCGAAAACGTTTCGTCATTTGTGCATTCGACCGACATGGGCCCGCCATCTTGGATTATGACAGCGAGTTGCCGTTCCCAAGCCACAGATGATCAACAATATATCCAAACAAAAATACGGTGAGGGGCCTGAGAACTACAACTCACTGACATCATAATCCATGATGGCGAACCCATGATTAGCGAAGTACAAACGTTTTCACCTCGTTTTCGTTTATGTGATGGTTTTGGACCCCAAACATGTCACAGAATAATTCAGTGTAACAAGTTCTACCATTTTGCCTGCAAAGTAGTTTCATTTCAGGATTCCTTTAAAGATCGATTATGTTTTGAGTGATGACCCCACAGGCAGCCCAAGCTTGTAATATATGTAAGAATTATTCTCTCTTGAGGGAAACGCCGAAATGGAAATCTCGTCTAAATCAACCCAGAATGACCCAGATGTTACAGAGATGACAACAAATATGGTAAGGAAGCTTTATTTGTGGATTTTATACTTAATTTCCACGATATCGTGAAAGTCGTATTTTATTCCAATACAAACAAAGTGTCATAGTTTTATATCTCTTTTATCGAATTTTGCACTATAATATTGTAAAGTGCCAGGAACAATTAGTGGATATTCGCGCTAAATAAATATTTTATTATTATTAAAGTCTATAAATCTGATCCCAAAACTTACATATATTACAAACTTACAGCTTGGGCTGCCTGTGATAACCCTTTGCTTCCCATGCGTGATAGTCCCCCTGGGACTCACAATCCCTATTTTCTCATAACAAATTTTAATTGTCAATATAGAAATAATTGGATATTGTTGTTACTATTAAGTTAAGAGTTTGTTTCTTTTTATAATATTTCATAAATTTATCTTAGTCAAAAACAATAGTTTAAGTTGAATCAAATAGTCAACCCATTTTTATACTTTCTTGGTACTCCAAGCATCGCTATCATTAACTAGAGGCTATGCCATATGCCCTTTTTGAGGAACAACATTTATGCTAGAGTGGCCACAGCCTCTACTGCAGACATCCTATTTATCTTACAGTAAATGTTTTCTCCTTTCCAAAGTGAACCCTATGAAAGAACAAAGTATCTGAAAACAACCTTAAAAACTGTTGAAAACATTCAGATTTTTTTAAAGGTTTTCATTTTCTCAATACCAAGTTGCTACATTTCGATTTGGTATTCATTTACTTGTATGGATACAATCTCGTTCACAGATCACAGAACCCGCGTTCTTTTAGGCCTGCGGCGAGGAACGAAGGGCTCTGGGAGCTTCCACACTGCAGCACATGCGCATTGAGAAGTTTGTTAACAGTCGATAG
>JANVCH010143280.1:0-12701 GCA_025505405.1 Epizoanthus rinbou | reverse complement strand
TAATTTCAATAGATCTGATTTTCCCAGGAGAGGTAGTTAAACTCCTAGTGAGCATTTTGGCATAAAAATAAATCCAACATAGGAAGATCGATTTTCATCACAGTGGCACTAAACTGGTATCAACAGGGGTTCTACTTATAACTACAATATAAAATACAAATTATACTGATCAATAAGATATCCAGCCATACTACACCCTATACTGTTTAATAATATACATTTACTCACCGTTGGAGGTCATTGCCCAGTCAAACAGATCGTGCAGCAGGGTACCAATAAGCATAGCCTCGTTTTGACCTTCTGTTCTGAACTGGTCATTGAACACACTCCGCCGTAAGCAGGTGGTTGCCCCGGCAACAGTCGTACCGGACACCAGCGTGTCGGGATGGACCAGCAGGTACTTGTCCGTGCGGTTATCCAGTACACAGACTCCAGTACTTGGGTCAAACGAACCTACAGAGTGACGAAAAGTACTTATAGTAATGATTCGATTGAGCGCCCACTGAACAATAAGCCGGTCAGGATTACCACCGATCTTACATTTCAAAATTCCATAATTTTCCATGATCAATTACAAAATTACATAACAATAAAGCGATATATTTTTAATTCGCATCCAAGATCCCCTTAAGCTTTTCATACCTCACCTAATAGCGTTCTCAACGGCTGTCAAAAATAGATCAACCGCACACCTGTTACAAAACATGTGAATGAAGGAGAGAACAGAATGAGAATAAAAGCTCATTCAACCCTGCATCAGTTGTGTCAATGTCTGTCAATGTTTTCGGCGAACTTGTCTGCTCACTGTTCTTCACATAATGCCGGTTCGACTTTGCAAGAGCGACTTTAACACCATTAAAATAATTTAGCGATTAAATATGGTAAAGATTGCAATATTTTGCTTCTTGATAAACATTAGAATCACCGCTTTGTACCGAGGAGCTTCGTTCAACTTGCGAAGAGAACTGAACAGTTGCACAGCCCATGTGTTTCTTTTGTTGCTTTTGGCAAGTGGCTCATGTCCTTGGAATAACCAAAAACGGTTTTTAATTATAACAATGTAATATATCCATATCAAGAACAGCACATTTTACTTGAATACCTGTGACATGTACAATATCTCCCGGTTCTACTTCTGTCATTTCCCAGTCTTCCCGCAGATAACAGAATCTCTCCTGGCTTCGTTCCTCATCAAACATACGCAGGACCTTCTCCGTCAAAGCCCTGCCATATATGGCTACAGCTCCTTGATCCATCACCTCCCGCCGGTACACCTCTAGCACCAGGTACCGGCTGTAGCTCACACCACAGGCGCCACCGGTGCTACCACTGTCGGTTATGGCCGTATCATTATCCAGGTCTAGTTCAGAGGCTAAGCAGGCTAGTTCAACCGTCTTGGGTCGAACTGCAGTCTTACTTGGAGAACCTGAGGAACTAACGCAGGCAAAGAAACTGTACAGAACAAATTGACAGTGATAGCACTGGCTGTCGATTAGCTTTAGATTAAATTCAATTCTTAAAATTATTTAAGTCTTATAGCAGTTTAATAATCATATTTCATGGTAAAACAATCATGAGCATTGTCAGTGTTTTTGCTTGATAATGTTCATGTCAGTGAACCGATTTCAACTACAATGTTTGGTACACAGTTTCTGAAATTCAAGATGTACCAAATATGATTACAATAATAAATGTAAAATGTCACATGAAAAACTGTCCAAAATATACTCGTTGCGATTCTCCAAAGTCATTGCTAATATATCAATGATTTTAATAAAAAATCGGATATTAAAACCTAAAACATCGAATAGGTATTACAACATTGTTTAAAAGAGTTATAAAATACGGGAAGGAGTTACTATTTCTTGGGTCTATAACACTAAATAAATTAGAACAAGGAAATGTATAATTGAAACTTTGTTCTCTGGATATCGTGAAACTTATTATGAGCTTCGACTGTCACTACAGCCCTCGTCAGTCAAAGTTTCAATTATACATTTCATTATCATCCTGGATAGATGAATTTGCACAATTAAATTAGAACAAATAAATACATTTGAAAAAATATAAACAAACATACCTCTGACCACTTTTATTTGGTAGGGGCGACCACACCACACCATCCAGAAGATTACCAAATTCTAGAAAGCTGTCTGTTGAAGCATTCAAAGTATCCTTTGGCGTGGGTGTCGCCAGCAACACATTGGCTAAACTATCCACTGATGTGTTCAGCTCTTCCTTCATGGGAGTAGTTAGTAACACTTCCGCAAGACTATCATTGGAGGAATTGATAATGTCTTTTATTGGTGTCATTAGAGCGATATTAATCGACTGTTGCCTTGAAAATGTATCCTGACTTGAACTATTATTTCTATTAGAAGAATTTGACCGGATGCGAAGGTCATCGCTTTCTTCTGTATTGTTTAACGTCTGTAAATTACCAGCGTGTTTATTACTATCTTCTTGCATGTGACTCTCATCCAAAAGAACGTTCATTGCGTGACTACCTCGGTTACAATCTGGTTCTTCTAAGCTGTATGACTGAAACATTTCAACGTCTTCATTTTCTCTTGTTCGATATCCTTTCTGGTTGCTGCTCCCGCCTTCATCCATTTTGGCAAGTAAGTTACACTTAGCGGTTTCCTGCAAGAAAAAACACTTCTTTTCTCTCAAAAGCAGCATATTGTATGTTCTAACTGTTTACTTTTCTAAACGTAACGTTAATACATATAACTTGATCACTGTCGAGCGATTTCACCTCATTAAAAATGTGTTTTCTTATCTTTAAACAGTTTGCAGACTTTTGTTACAATTGAATCAAATAATGTTTTGGATATATTTTTAAGGGGACCTGTGTATCATTTTTTCTGTTTCTGAACTTGCACTAACGAAATACTACTATACCGCAGGAACTGAAAGAAGTCAAACGTGATCAGAAACATTGTACATGTACATCTAAGCGGTACGGTACGTAAGGAAAAGAAAAAAGGTGGCCGGCGAAAAAGCGCGAAAACTGTTCTCGTCCATACCGCTCGACAAACTCAAGAGGAAAAATAGGACTACTCGTAGTCTAGCATAGCCATATTCGGTCTCACATTCCTAAAATTCCTGTTTCTCGGAGGCGATGACCTTACTACTAGCGCTATTTTCCGGTATTTTAAAATTCAGGTATGGTCGGTGGACATCGCATTCCTGACATTCCTATTTCTTATGATAGGCTAAGAGATTTTAACCACTCCGAAACATTGACACTCGAGGGTTACGGCGTGCTAACTTGCGATTCTCACATTACCTTTGCCTGTGGTGCTACAACGTCCTGTTGATGTCTCTTATGACTCGGGGAACAACCTTTTGTTGACGGCCTCTTCAGTTGTTTTATCTTTGACTTTGGCAGCACACATTTCGTAGGCGCCAGGAACAAAGAGGTGTTCCCATCTTTTCCCACCGACATCTCACCCTCCACACTATCGCTCCCTGGGGATTTTCTTGCTAGTACTGGTATTTTAACTGAACTTATGGGATTCGAAACAACTCCTACATGTTTGGTCCTGCGAGAAAGCTTATACGTTTTTCTCGTGGCCTTTTTCATAACTTGACCATCAACATCTATTTGAGGCAACTGAGTTTCTTGTATAACTTCATCTGTATCAGTGGTTTTGCCTCGCCGGGCTGCTTTCAAACAAATCCTGGTTAACATGCTCTCCCTTAGTTCATTGGCACCAGTTATGACGTTCACCCCTTCAGTGTCAATCGCATCAACATCTTTTTCTTCATTAGCTGAGGTTACTACATTGGCTCTTTTATTTTGTATTCCTGTTGCGTCCTTAGATTGTATTTTGATATGTGTTTCATGCGAAGTTAGCGACACCTTGAACTTGTCATCAAGTGTGGTGGAACATAATTTCATATTCGACAAAAGAGATGGTTCTTTCGAGCTTTTAACTGGCCTAAATAAACTGCTACAACTCAAACCTGATAGAGAAGGTTCATCTTCAGAACCTGAACTTGAATACGATTTCCTGAAAGTCCGAAAGCATTGCTTTCCTATAGGAGAGGGTGTTGGAGGAATAAAATCTTCATCGCTGTCAGCAACGGCGGACTGTAGCTGATTCTTGCAGAGCTTTGCCCCATCCACAAAGTGCGGAGTTCTTGGCTTTGACTGATGCATAAATGAAGTGGCACCTTTGGTTCCAGTACTCTTACGACTTCGAAGAACCTGTTTTGCTTTCCTAATGGGAGAGGCATTCTGTGCTCTGCAACGAAAGGATTGTATTGTGAGTGCATGTTAGAATAGGGCAAATCGAAATATCTGTATATTTTTTCTGTATTTATGGACAACACTGAGTGCGCTCGAGTGTGTACCTGAAGATTTACAAACACCCGCGTTTCTAAAGTTGTTGAAGACCTGTTCAGCCAAAACTCTTCATTGGCTACTCTAATCATTGCTATCACACCAATCATCAATTCCTAGGAATCCCCATTAGAGTGGTTATCCCCACCACGTTTCTGGTTTTACACCTTCTGTTTCTTCCCATTCTCATTTATTTTCCCTCTTTCCTGCCCATTTTCTTCCCTCTAATTCCTGGCACCCTCTTGATACTCCTGTCTACTATAGAGCTCGAAGTTTCCAGAATTCACTCTCATACCTTCGCTTTTCGCTTTTTCCCCACCCTCACTCACAGACAATATTCGGCAAACATTACCTCCTGGCTTGAGGAGCTGCATTCAGTTTAGTTTGCTGACCATCATTCACACTGGCTGCAAAATACTTCGACAACGTATCACCTTCTACTGAATGTGACTTGGAAGTGAGACCACAAAACCTCTCGGCCTCTGTTGTCTCATCTTCTTTCAATCCCGCTGTAGCTAAACTATGTGTAACTGCCCTCGCTGCTGGAGGAACGGTGACTTTGGACAAGAGTGGAGGTGAACCCTCTCTGTGTTGTCCATGGAAATCAAACAGTTTACTTTTCTGATCAGTAGGTATCTGCAACTCATCATCCGGCACCTTTGCAACTTTATCTTCAACATCGATGGTGGCACTACTGGCGTTTCTTGACTTAGCGTCTATATTCACACCGTGTGGGACAGGACTTGACTTTCCACTCTGAGTTTCCTATAACAAAGATGTGAGTAAAACACGCTTGTAATTCATACAAACATTACTGTTGCTGTGAGTTCTTAAAACTAATTCACTCACTATTATTGACCACAAATAAAATGCTCGTCTTCACTCTTGACACTCACTGTTACAGGATCCATCAGATTTATAAATATCTGTACTGTTAACAGACAACTACAACAGATTACAAGAAATTACTAACAGATAATTGCAATGAACGATTGAGATTCTAAGGCTGTCAGCTCTTGTACAAACATTTCTGAAACTTCACCTTTTTTGTTGATAAGTTGAAAGTCTTCCTTGTACCACCTGAATAAAGAACACCAAAGAGAGAGTTCTTCAGAAGCTGGTTGACTGAAATTAATCTTACATTCAAATCGTCGCTAATGTAAACTGTGCAATAAAGGGACACTCACTATTATATGGGTTAGTGGACATGAACTATTCTCCAGCACCATGGTTTGTCATGGTTGAGTACAGCCAAACTATCAGTGTAACAGTAGAGTGTACTGCTATCAGTGTGACAATGATGACAACTGCCAATGTGACAGTAGTGTGTACATCAGCATCAATGATGACAACTGCCAATGTGACAGTAGTGTGTGCATCAGTGTGACAATGATGACTACTGTCAATGTGACAGTAGTGTGTGCATTAGTGTGACAATGATGACAACTGCCAATGTGACAGTAGTGTGTACATCAGCATCAATGATGACAACTGCCAATGTAACAGTAGTGTGTACTGCCATCAGTGTGACAATGATGACAACTGTCAGTGTGACAGTAGTGTGTACATCAGCATCAATGATGACAACTGCCAATGTGACAGTAGTGTGTACTGCCATCAGTGTGAGAATGATGACAACTGTCAATGTGACAGTAGTGTGTGCATCAGAGTGTTAATGATGACAACTGTCAATGTGACAGTAGTGTGTGCATTAGTGTGACTATGATGACAACTGTCAATGTGACAGTAGTGTGTGCATCAGTGTGTTAATGATGACAACTGTCAATGTGACAGTAGTGTGCACTTTGGTGTCTCAATGATGACAACTGTAAATTATGTCTCAGTATAATTGGTGTGGACATCATTGAAAGTCGGGATAGCAGTTGTGATATGACAGTAGCGTGTACAGTTCAGGCTGTGATATCACAAATAATGTTAATAATGGTAAATATTACATTTATATTGCGCACTTTCCATGGGAATATGTACAAACATGCATTACAGAATAGCACAGATTGAACCAAAATAATTGAAGGTGTCACAGACTGCCTCTATATGGTCTATGCATGATCTCAATAAACAGTAACTGATGGAGTACACTGGAAATGACAGACCACAACACCGGCATTTGCCTACTCTTATCAACAAGTGTGTGGGTTCTTTTAAGTCCCCTGACAGAATGCAGAGGGACTACTCAATAGACCAATATGTTGGCGTCCCTGTCCACGGATATGTAGCACTGAACAGTTTAAGCAATGCAAGTGCAGTTAGATGAGACTTCTCCCTGATTATACAGAGTACAATATACACAATACTGAATGTAGTGTACACCCAGGCCATTGAAACTAACCTTTCTTGCCTGCTCCAATAGTGGTGAAGAGTTGATTCACTGCGGCCTCCTAGCAAGGAACCGAAAACGGGAAACAAAATGTTTAGTATCAAGTGTGTTTACTTAAGGTGTACACAAACTACTACATATACATTCATGATTGTACACTCATGCAATTACGGCATATTCTTTGTTACTAGTTAAATACTACTTACCGGAAGATATGGACATTTATTGCAAGAGTGATCAATTAAAGTAGAGCTGAGGGCATTTTGTTTTATGTGTATACATGTAGTTAGTAGCCTCTGACTTCTGTGAATCTGTTGTCATTTGTATTTGTGTTAGATTCAACTGGTTGTCATAAGAAACATTCGTGTAACAGGTGACTGGTACATTAAAGATAATTTTGCCCTCTTGTGTCATGTTTTGTACGGCAGCAAGCCACCTCCAATGGACAGATATCTAAACAGACAGCAACAGTTAGTCCCTGTCCTGCTGGAGACTCTAGTAAAGAGTCATTTTAACTGCAACTAAGCACTTTCTAAGGCAGTCTATACAACTGTACATGTCCAACAGGTATGGCTTGGAAATGCAAACAAAATATTGCATCCCACTGAAAAAGACAACTTGTAAACACAATGAACATTTGCACCCAGGAAGTGAGAGTTGGTGAAGTTTTATACATCAATGCATTCTCGTGATTGCTTGATCTGGGAGTAAGGTATCCAATTAAGGCTGGCCCCAAGGGTCAGTGTCTGCATTATATTACATGTAGACAGAGTGCAAGCTCTGTTGTAAGTTGCAGTATATGATATATATACCAATACATGTAGTAAATCACCTAAAGATCATCGTTAGACGCAGGAGAAGACCTTACCTTCCCAAAGAAGCTTGTTATATTCCGCTGATTGGTGCTCTTGGACTCCTGAACACAGAAACATTGCTATAAACTTTCACTAAACATTAGAAACTACATTAAATACAACGATACAAGATGAATACACAAATAGATAATAACCAAATCAGTTACACAAAATTCTGCACACTTATTTTATATTAGCACAGGTTAAAATTGGAGGATCATTTTAGGTTAATTGATATCATACGCTTCTAAAACAACAAAAACGGAGATAAGGGAGAGAAAGAATTTATACAAAATATCCGAAAAATGTTAGGGCAAAACAACAGACCCAGTTTGGAGATGTGTAAATGATCAAACAGAAGAATATTTGTGGCTTAACGATTTATCTAACTTTGTAGCTGAAACACAACAAATCATGCAAGTTAATTAAAATATCTCTAGTGGTTTAGAAGATGGAAGGTGAAAATGTAAAACGTTAGAACAAAATAAACCCCTTTGCTGCTTTCTGACACATTGTCAATGTTACCCATCCTGTCTGCACGTTGTATGACCCCTAAAATATCAAAGTTGCCATCAAAACATAGGTCACTCATCAGTTATCTCTCAGCTGCAGGCATTACTATATCATCCAATATACTATTACCCATGCCTGCTAAACATACTATCATTTGTACAGGTATGTCATGTATACATGTAACCTTACCATATTAATCACAGACATGTGTGTGTATACTTGTGATATACAGATGACTGCTACACTTCTCTCTGAAGGGATACGATGTATAGTGTACACATACATGGCCAATTTGTACATGTACCTACATGCAGGCTACACATGTGAATGCAGATATATAATTATATTATGTATAGATATATACACACACACACATGTATGCAGGTACTGGTGGCCATTTTAGAGCAATTATTGTCAGAGGAATGAAGATGTAGTCAGTGCTTTCTGTGAACAGTCTATAACATTGAGTATCTACACCTACACTTGTTAACAAGTGTGTGGGACCCTTTCTAGATAATCCAATAGGCCCTAGTGAGACGTCAATAGACTGAGAACTGAAAGACTGTGTGTCCAAAGAAGGTCACACTTGTAAATGAATACTTGCCGAGCTGGGCAACTTCACTTAGGGTCTTATGGTTATGGCAGTTAAAAGTTAATTACGATATGAGTCTGCACAATGCATATATATGTACATGTAATATACATGAGTCTCTGTAAAATCAGATGGTTGTACATGTGTGCTGTTATACATTGTATAAACATACACCAAGACGAACATGTGCTGGCAACATGAACACTGTTTCAAGCTAACAAAAATATTACTCACAAACACCTTTTATGTGTCTAATGTTGTTTTGTTCTTGACAGTTACCAGACAGTACACATACATGATAATATTAAAAACATAAACACTGAAAATAACAAGCTCTACCTATAGCTACAAAGGCCAAAAGCCCAGGTCTTTTTTGATACATTTTGCAAATTTCAGAAGATATATGCAGAGTGTTGATAGTGTGAATGCTGTGACTGCATATGATAAGCTTACTATGTTACAATTCCAGGTTATAGCTGTAGCTACATGTATAGTGTTTTCTCTACCTTTAGATCCTTAAGTGTTGGGAAAAAATGCAAGCTTAATTATTATTTGATACACAAATTTGAAAGTACATTGGCACAGCTATTAAATTGTGATTAAAATAAAATATATAATGAGAAACTATTACTGACATTATACTGATAGCTATCTGCAATAAAATTAACAGTCAGTACGATCTTGCTACACTATCACCAGTAGATTTCTATGCTATATTAATATAACATCGTCAATCAAGACCAGTATATATTTATTTTAACTTAACTTAACTTTATTGAATTTATATTACACAGATTCTAAATAATTATACAAAATATTTAAGTGCGCATTACAATAATGTATAAATACCTAATAAAAAATTAACCAACTGGTGCATTTTTTGTGTTTCTTGCTGAGCCTGTTGTTCTTGCTGTCAAAATTCCTATTCAAAGTTTTACTGGTTCAGCTACAAGATATGAGCAAGGCATGGACAATCATATTGTCATGGACACTCCTTGCACTCTTTGTCAGCCAAGTGCAAAGTAATGTTGATGCATTGGCTTTAGACTGTTGTTGATGTATATATTTTATAAAACACATCCAGTGCTATGGAATAGTGGAGATCTGAAGTGCATGATGTATGCATCTCTTGGATGCATCTACAATTGTCACTGAAGTGCATGGTGTATGCATATCTTGGATGCATCAGTATATGTCGCTGAAGTGCATGATGTGTGCATCTCTTAGATGCATCTACAATTGTCACTGAAGTGCATGATGTATGCATATTTTGGATGCATGTACATGTTGCTGAAGTGCATGATGTATGCATAGTCTTGGATGCATCAGTATATGTCGCTGAAGTGCATGATGTATATGCATATCTTGGATGCATGTACATTGTTGCTGAAGTGCATGATGTATGCATAGTCTTGGATACTTCAGTGCATGTTGCTGAAGTGCATGATGTATGCATAGTCTTGGATGCATCAGTACATGTCACTGAAGTGCATGATGTACAGTATGTATCTCTTGGATGCATGTACATGTCACTGAAAAGACAACACAGATCATGCAAGTCATCTCTTGAGATGGTATAATCAAATTAAACATAATTCAACATAACTCTAAACTGTCTTGTGCTAAATAAAGATGTCTTCTGCAATCTCTTGTGTAAATGGTGAAATCTATCCTATACATTGAAAAGATATAATATTATATTTATATGGTATCTGATATATATATATATATGTGGCCGGATTTATACCACAATCTTTCATAGTTTAAGTTGAAGAAGCAAAGGTAAATTTCATTATTTAAGTTTCATTACATTCATGATAACAGAATATGATAATAATACAATGTATGGTAACTCACGAATGTGTCTGAAGTTTACAAGGCAAGCTGAAAAAATGGAGCACCGAATTACCATTGAAATGTAACCTTAATTTGGCCTAAAGATATTTACATGATTCTGCATACAACACTAAACTGGAGTTTCATTAACATTAACTTTGATCAGGAGTGATAAGCAACCTCTCTTCCTGATGGTGATTCATTGAGTATGCCATGACATCTCTGCTTACAACAAGAATGTCTCAATCTTGTTCTGAATATTCCAGTTCCTGATGTATCCAGTGACTAGTAAATAAAGAGGACTGTTTACATGTTTTCTTGCAGTTTAACATTCTGATGCATAAACGATTACCCTGCTGTTGGCCTGGAATGAAATAGCAATGTAGCTGGTAATGTTTTACAAGAATGTAAGGTGATATGCACAGAGCATTTCCAGTATTGGCAGTATTATTAAAATGATGCTCAATCATGACACAGAAGCTGACTATATTAACATAAATGCATTTGCAGATTGATTATAAACAGACAGTTATTTTCAGAATCATCAGACCAAAATAACTGACTGCAGAATTAGGTAGCCTGCTGCTTTTTGAAAGGACTGATGTATACATCAGTGCATAAGCTAAGTTAGTATACATTAATAAATCAAGCTTGCTGACCTTTACATTGTAAAAAGTTAACAGATTCCAAGCATACTGATGCGTCATCATCTGATATGTGTACATACATACATTTACAAATTGCATTTGAATTGCACCAGCTGGGAGCAGAACAAAACCTATTACTGACAAGCATGAAATTGCATCAGCAAAACCAAGTCAGTCTTGAGGAGTACATTAATATAAATTCACGATAACTTGATAAGAATGGCCTTTACTATGATTGAATCATTTCCATAACTTTAATGGTGCATGGAAGGAGCGTGTAGCAGTATTCAGTATTTCTAATGGGATCTACAAGTACCTATCTGTATATAAACTAATAAAGTGTCTAGTGATGTATCTATGCTATTCCATTGAGGATTCAACCGATTAAATTAAAATAATGGAGAGCCGAGAGGTGAACAACTTATTCTCCTCAAGCCAGTGCACATCGTCTTCACGACTTCAGATGCTGCAATTCTCAATTGTCGAGGTCACCGATAACAGGATAAGCTAAAGAGCATGCAATGGACAGTTCTGTTATTTGGATCATTTTCAGCCTCACTGGTTATCAACAAAACATACACGTAGCTCACTTGACATTTGCATGTACCTCGAGTCTTGACGGCCGGCCGGGTTGAGTGCACTGTCATCCGCCGGATTCCGGGTACGTCGCCATTTTCGTGTACATTTTGATCAGTTTCATTTAAAGTTTGGGTGTTTCGCAACATCCTTAGACAAGTGCATTTATATTCGGACACATATTTACTTTCTAGAAAGCAGGATTCTGACATCTATTAAATTTGTAAATCATGGCCAACTGTCAATAGACCTCAATAATTTAGTATAAATTTACTTACCAACTTTTCTTCCTTGGGCTTCGTTATCTTTTTGTTCAGCTTCAAACTTTTATTCGGTGCAGTCTTGCTGTTCTTTCTCATTGTTTCGCTCTTTTGCCTTCTTTCTTATGTCTTTTATCTTCCACAATGTCAATAGCCGCAATACCTACTCACATAGATATTTACAGGCTGGGGAACTTATACTAAGTTATAGGTCTCGGACTCGGGGAACTCAGAAGATCATGAATCATCCCACAAAGCGGACGTATGCACATCACGAACGTTGCCATATCATATTTTACTATCACTATTCTCCTATGTCAGCTCTCTTCAATCATAACTCAAAAACGCTGGATCCTCCATAGATCATGATTCTCTACGGAGATGTGGGATAAACTCCAAATCTCCCGCCATCGGAAGCCATCTTGATTTTGCTGTAGTGGGCGAGACCGCTGACAGAAATCGCGGGCTGATGGGTCAGGGGTCACGTCAGCGAAACAAAAACATTTTCCTCTTCTTTTTTGAAATGTTCATCAATAAATTAATATAGTTATTTCTATAGAATAAAAGAAGAAGAAGTTTAATCTAAAAATATTGCGACGCTTGCGAAAATTTCAAAAACGGAAATTTTTACAGATAATGTACGGCGAATTTCGATTCGACGTGCAAAAATGGAAATTCGCCATACATTCTCTGTAAAAAAATATGTTTTAGAAAACTTCGCCAGCGTCGCATTT